>CM021103.1:345126082-345182803 GCA_007115665.2 Sequoiadendron giganteum | reverse complement strand
GAGAGAGAGGAGGCAAGGAGGGAGAGAGAAATAGGTATAGAGGGAAAACTAGGTAGAGAGAAGTAGATATGAAAGAAGAGATATAGGGAGAGGTAGGGATGGAGAGAGAGGTGAGACAAAAATAGAGAGAGGTCTAGGTAGATAGAGGGAGGAGGAGATAAAGATAAAAATAGAGGGAAGGAGAGAGGGAGGAAGAGGTAGTGATGGAGAGAGAGAGGTAAGAGAGATAAGAGAGAGGAGGGAGGAATAGGTAGGGAGAGAGGGGTGAGATAGAGAGAAAGAGAGTAGAGAGGGAAGGGGAAATAAAGAAGTGAGATAGGTGATAGAGATGTGTGATTGAGCTTAAAATTAGAGAGATAAGGAAGAAGGTAGAGAGATTGAGATGGAAGGAGGGGAGAGAGAGAGATGTATAGAGGGATAGGTTAGAGAGAAGTAGAGAGAAAAGGTGGGTGAAAGGAAGAGAGAGGGAGAGAGAGAGGGGGAGAAAGAGAGGTGAGATAAAGAGAAGTAGAAAGGGAAGGAGAGAGAGAGGGAGATAGAGAAAATTAGAGAGGGAGGGAGGGAAGGATAGAGAAGTGAGATAGAGAGAACTAGAGAGGGAAGGAGAGAGAGAATGACAAGATAGAGAGTAGAGAGGGGAGGAGAGAGCAAGGGAAGCAAAGAGAGAGAAAGAGAGGAGAGGGAGGGAGAGAGGGATAGGTAGGTATAGAGAGTAGAGAGAGATATATAGAGATTAAAGGAGAGGGATGAGAGATAGAAAAATATAGAGAGGGAAGGAGGGAGGGAGATAGATATTGGAGAGGGAAGGAGAGAGATGGACATGTAGAGACATAGTTCTTGAGCTCAAGGAAGATATTAGTAGATAAAGGGATGGAGATAGTGAGAGAGAGAGAGAGGTCTAGAGAATAAGAGATGAAAATGAGTGAGATAGATGAAATTCGACCTCTTGAGTACTAAAATTTGACTTCCTGATTACTGAAATTTGACATGCTGATTACTGAAATTTGACTAAGTCTGAAATTTTTAAGATCTTCCAAAAACTAGAATTTGCATTATAACTCTTAGAGATCTGAAACCACTCTCAAACATCCTACCTATATATACATGAAATATAACTTAAAGTATAAGAAAGTAAATGTACATATGTAAATGTCAACTTATACTTAAATGTTTATTTCATGTATATAGTTTCCCTGACAGAGAAAGCAAAAATCTAGTTCTGTGCAAAGCAGGTCATTTGGCACTCGCCAAAACGCCTGCTTAGACGTGTTAATTAACAGGATTTGCTAGATTTTCTCATATTTTCGACCATTGTCCCCATCTCATTTGCACGCATTTCAATACAAGTTTATAAAAAAAACTATGATAGCGTTAACCTCTATCTCAGCTATCTAAATATATAATTCTTTTTTCATTTTGATTTAGTTAAGGTTTTGATCCATGGCTTCTATTGTAAATGCCTTCGTTTTTGGTCAAAAACCAACATGTGCTAGGTTTAGGATAGATTTTTACACGTTCATCGGAATGTGAAACAAATTACGTTTTTTTAAACTAGACTCCATTCTACACATGATGAAAAAAAAATTCAATTTTCCATTAGTTTGCAAAAAATTTGGGGGGGAGCACGCTTAAATTTCAGCTTTTCAGGATGTGTCCACTTTGAAAATTCATAAAATATTATATATTCATTAAAAAAATTATCCGAAAGAAGGAGGATAAAATACATGGTGTTAGCTAATTTCTCACCATTGGGATTTTTGAAATTCTATAAAACAGTTAACCAAAAAGGGGGGAGCCCTCACGCGCTATGCTATTTCTTTTTTGATAAAAACAAGACCTATTTTGGCCCCCCCCTTTTTGAGACCCTTAATCTTCATTAATTTCAAAAAACAATAGTAGCTTAGAAACTAGACTCGGATCACTTCAACTTTTGTTCGTGCCGCATCTTGAAATTTTGAGCGTAACTATCTTTATTTTCTCATGCAAATCAGATTTTCCCGATTTCAAAAAAAAGTGGCATCTTAAGAGCCAAAATTGTGTCACAAATTGGTGTACTTACCCAAAAAGTGAATGAACAAGTAATGGGTATTAGATGCGTCGATGGAATCTTGGATGAAGAAGAGATTGCGGCTAAAGTGCTCAGATCATTGCCTGATTCTTACAAAACGAAAGCTCATGCTATTGAAGAGCTCAAGACAGTAGAAAATGTGACAAGAGATATGCTAATTGGTAAGCTTGTTTCCCTTTGAATTGACTGAATTCGATGATTCTACTCCTAAGATAGAATCTGCATTTAAGGCTACTATATCCAGAAGAAACCAATAGAGATATGATCATGGAGAAAGTTCTAGAAAGACATTCAAGTATGAAGATGAGATGAAACAAATTGAAGATGAAGAAAGACACCATATGCAAGCAATGTGAGATGGGAAAGAAAACTAGAATTTATTTTCAGAGAAAAAAACATCATTCTAATGGAGTACTAGAGTTGGTGCATATTGATCTATGTGGTCCCTCCAGAATTAGAAGTCTACAAAGAGAAATGTACTTTATGTTTCTCATTGATGATTACTCTAGGATGATATGGGTTGCTTTCTTGAGAGAAAAACATGAAGCATTAGAAAATTTCAAAAGTTTCAAAGCTATGGATGAGAATGAGATAGGTTTAAATATCAAATTCCTAAGGTCAAACAGAGGCGGTGAATTCACTTCTCGTGAGTTCAATTCTTTCTATGAAGAGCATGGAATCAAAAGACAGTTATCTACTCTCTAAAACCCTCAACAAAATAGAGTTGTTGAGAGAATGAACATAACAATTCTAGGTACTACTAGAACTATGATGTTGTAAGGTAATGTACCTCATATCTATTGGAGAGAATTTGTAAGCACTTCTATATATACTATTAACCGGGTAAATGTCAATGGTAATTCTGGTAAGACTCCTTTTGAGATGTGGTTTGGCTATAAGCCTACTGTTAAATATTTCAAAATATTTGGAATTAAATGTTATATCAAGAGAGATGAAGATACTGGCAAGTTTGATGCTAGGAGTGATGAAGGAATCTTTTTGGGTTACTCTACTAAGAGAAAGGCCTACCGGTGCTATAATAGAAGATTAAGAAAAATAGTTGAAAGTGCAAATGTCAGAGTTAATGAAGACACTGCTAGATCATCCAAAATACTATGGATATGATTTAGATGACCAACATGATAGTAATGATAATGGAAAGAATTCTCAGAAACAAAATCAAGTTCAAATTGTTCTAATGATTCAAGAGAATCAAGAAGGAGAAGCCAGTGGAAGTGAAAAAGAAAGAAAAGAAGAACCAGAAGTTCAAGAGAATCCTAAAGTTCTAAGGTATGTACAGTTAAATCATTCTAAAAATTAGATATAGGAGATAAGAACAAAGGTGTGTAGACTAGAAGAAGAATTGCAGAAGAGTATTGTCTGATTTCCAAGACTAAGCCCAAAAATGTCAATGAAGTATGTAAAGATGAATATTGGATGGAAACAATGAAGGAAGAACTGATGCAGATAGAGAAAAATGATACATGGATTCTTGTTCCTAGACCTCAGGATAAAAATGTGATTCAAAACAAATGGGTCTTTCAGAATAAGCCGAATGAACAAGGTGAAGTGGTCAGGAATAAATCAAGACTGGTATGTAAAGGGTACTCACAGATGTAAGGTATTTATTTTGAAGAAAACTTTGCCCTTGTTACTAGAATTGAAGCTATAATATAATTTCTTGCTTATGCTACTTTTAAAATCTACAAAGTTTACCAAATGGATGTAAAGTTCACATTTCTAAATGGTAGCTAGAATAAGAAGTATATATTGAGCAACCAGATGGATTTCAACTGACTGATAAAGAAGATATGGTTTGTCTATTGAAGAAAGAACTATATGGACTCAAACAAGCCCCTAGATCCTGGTATGCTAGATTGGATAAATACTTGTTGAAGCTTGGATTCAATAAAAGTACTGATGACTGTAATCTATATTTCAAGATGGATTAGGATAAAGAGTTGATTATTGAAGTATTTTTTGATGACATCATTTTTGAAGGTGATGATGACTTATGTATGAAGTTTGTTGATGAAATGAAAAGTGAGTTTGAGATGTCAATGATTGGAGAGCTGAAATTCTTTATGGGATTGCAAATTACTTAGTTAGATGGTGGAATCTTTATATCTCAGTCCAAATATGTAAGAGAGTTATTGAATTTTTTTGGCATGGAAGAATCAAAGCCAGTTGGTACACCCATGGTAATCGAATGCAAGTTAACACAAAATGATGATTCTCCTAAAGAAAATCAAACAAGATACATTTCAATGATTGGTGGATTACTTTATTTGACTCAGACCAGACCATACATCATGAATGTTGTATGCATGGTTGCTAGATATCAAGCTAATCCAAAGGAATCTCATGTGACTGTTGTGAAGAGCATTTTTAGATAATTGAAAGGGACAGTTGACTTTGATCTTTGGTATCCTAAAGATGATGATCTTACTTTGAGCACCTTGACTGATGCAGATTGGGCAGGAGATGTGGATGACAGAAAAATTACTAGTGGTGGTGCATTCTTCTTGGGGAAGAAGTTGGTATCTTGGTTAAGTAAAAAGCATAATTCCGTTTCCTTATCTATTGCTGAGGCATAATATATTGTTGCTGCAAACAATTGCACTCAAGTAATATTGATGAAGTAGATGCTGAGAGATATCAGAATTGAGTATGATGAGCCTATTGCTATATTTTGTGACAACTCAAGTGCCATAAAACTTTGTAAGAATTCGGTGCTGCATTCAAAGACAAAACATATATCTATCAAATACCACCTTTTTAGAGACAAAGTGAGTGACAAAGAAGTCAAACTGGAGTATGTGCCTACTAAAGAACAAATTGTAGACATATTTACTAAGCCATTTCCTAAGGATACTTTTGAGTATCTGAGAGGGAAATTAGGGGTGATTTTCCCTCCTAATCTGAACTAAGATGCAAGTCTTTGCATCAATCTATGCATTCATAGTCATATCAATCTAGATTGATGTTGTGGTGGTTGCTACTTAGGGGGAGTAGTCAGATGATTCAAAAATGTGGTTCAAAGCTTGTGTACCTTGGCCATTGATGTCAAAGGGGGAGAAGATCAATGTGAATTTTTTTGCAAAAACCTTGGGGAGAAGATCAATGTGAAAAACTTTGTAAAAAACTTGGGGAGAAGAGTAGAACAAAAAGGAGAGAAGAGAAATGTAAGGGGGAGAAGAACAGTATGAAGAGTTAGTTGTGTTGATGGTATTTTTGACATCATGTGTTTCCATCAATGCCAAAGGGTGATATTATTGGATGTTGTGGCTGTGTTGCTGATATGTGGTTTTCATTGATGTCAACACTATTAGCATTGATGTTTTGAAGGTTGTATATGTCGAGGATATTGAAAAAATTATAATAAATATGTTGAAGGTTTCCTGTAAAACTGTGAAGTTCAGTGTGGTGTAAAATTTAGTATGTTGGTATTCAGGTGTTGTGCTTTAAATAGTTTGTTGCTAAGCCTATCTAATATACTCCGAAAGTTTTAGAGGTGCACATCAAGATTTGTGCAAGTTGTGTCTTGTTGTGTTCCTACAATTATTTTTTTACTGTAGCTAATGTTTTTGAAAGAAAAGAACATGATTCTAGTAATTCTAGTTGTTGTGTATGCTTGTGTGATGTTTGTTGATGTTTCTAGATCATTCTCTATCCTTGTTGCACATCCGTATTGATTAGAGTGATCGTGATCAGAGATTTTTCCATTGTGTGTTCAGGTTTTCATGTTCTTGGCTGACCTGATGATTGTAGTGTGTTGTGGATCCTCGTGGATTAATCTTTTAATGTTTGGCATGTTCGAGAAAGTTTTTTTAGGTCTTCATTATGTTGTGACCGACTTTGGTTGGTCTGCATTGAGATTTGTTCATGAATTGGGCCGACAATTTATAATTTATTCTTTTATTTTTGGTCGATAGAGTTGTTGATATAATTCCATGTAGTGGATATATAAGAGCGATTATTTTCTTAATTTGACATAAGCATGTATGAAGTGTGTATGTGAAATGTGTGAATAAAGATCAAATCATTCGATTACAGAGCAAAGTGTGAAGAAGTGTTTCTATGCTTAACCAGAACTGTCATCAGGCTTTTGTAGAAGCTAATTTATCAGTTCATATTCTTCATATGGTTTTAATCTGAATGTTTATGTAAGGCAGTGAGCCTTCCCATTTGAGCAATGAGCTCTAGACAATGTGCTTGAATGCATGTGCATTCCCATTATTCATCTTTATACTTCTAACAGGGTATAATCTTGTGGACTAACCTCCACCGTGGTTTTTCCCCTAACACGGTTTCCACATATAAAATCTTGGTGTTCTTGTGTTTCTGATGTTTTGTTGATTCATGCTTTCACTGTTAATTATCAGATCTGGGATTAAAGGTTAATAAGGTTGAATAAGTTTTAAATTCTTTGACAACTGGTTCAGCCCCCTCTCTCAGTTGTCTATTCTTGTTTTTCCAACACCTAAGACCCATTCACCAAAGGGTGAATGAGTCCTCACTTAGTTGGATGACCTTGATTTTGCATAATATTTAACATTGTCCGATGTGTGCCCTAGGTAAGTGGCCTAGGACCCATTTTCCCTATGGCGAATGGGTCCTCACTTAGACTTAGGACCCCTTTTTTGGATATATATTTTGGCAGTATTTGAATGATTTCAAATCTATTATTCAATGTTGGCTTGTGATATTTGAATTTCAAGAATTAATGTTAAGATATTATAAATACAAGGCTATTTCACTTATTTTCACCTAGCAATTTTAAGTCTTTAAGCATTCTAGCAAATTTATGAGAAAGTGTGATCAAGAGCATTTCTAAGGCATTCAAGGGTAGATTTATGGAAGAATATTGCAGCAATCAAGATTCCATTGTCATGTCAAAGATGTATTGCATCATGCATTTTGTTTGAGCTAATATGTTGATGTAGTGTTCAAGATCAAATCAAGCATATCAAAGGCATTATTTCACATCAAGTTTCATGATCAAGGTTTGCATTCATTGAGGCCACTTCATGCTAGTTTGTAGATTTATCCAAGGTTTCAAATAAGGTATCATTTTTCATGTTTCATTGTTTCATCATAAGGTTTAATTAGTAAAATGAGGTTTGACCAAGGAAAACCCCTATTCCCTAATGAAACAAAATTTATCTTTTTGATGTGTGATTGCAGATTTTAGGTTGAAGATCAATTAAAGAGAAAAAATGAAGAAAGTTGCAAAGTTGTCAAAGTTGTCAAAGTTGCAAAAAAAAGTTGTGAAATCATGGAAACTGAGCTATAGGTTTTATTTTTGGCTTTCCAACAGTGAAACACTAGAATCTGGGAGTTCATACATAGAATAACAAAACCCACAAACTAATTTTCAGGAGCCCTATCCAGGACCCATTTGCCATAGGGAAAATGAGTCCTTAGTGAGGTTTAGAAAAGCATCTTTGGTGACACATACACAACATTTAACCCTTTCCAGATCTGCATTTTGACTACTCTTTGGGTTGGATTTGATTACTATTTCTCATTGGCACTTTGTAACACATATTTTGAATGAAATAGGAAAAATAGGTGCATCATACTCATTTCATTTTATCCACACACTCATCCATTTTTTTTCATCATTTCATTTTGGTAAACCTATTTTTCTATGTTTCAAAATTATAGATCTTTGCAACATACTGTATATAGCCTTATAAACATGGTTGTAACTTGCACTTAAACCTTATCACTCCCTCTTTAGTTGATAAAATGACTATATAGGTATGAAAAGGCTTACACAATCCAAAGAATATTCATTTCCAAAAGTCATTAAAATAAGAAATGGAAAATAATGCTATGAATAAAAGATAATAAAATTAAACCTTGAGGAGGCCATGGTCATCACCTTATATATAGGTAGAACATTAAATTTA
Source organism: Sequoiadendron giganteum (assembly GCA_007115665.2). NCBI lineage: Eukaryota > Viridiplantae > Streptophyta > Pinopsida > Cupressales > Cupressaceae > Sequoiadendron > Sequoiadendron giganteum. The sequence goes on along the minus strand of CM021103.1, from coordinate 345,174,817 downwards.
TTGCTAGAAAAATGGGGTAGCGTTTACTCACTTTGTGAATGATTAGATGGCTCATGTAATATTATCCCTATCAAGATCGAGCGTGTATAACAAGGTGTGAGTATTTTAAAGTGGTTTATGGGCCTTATGTGTCTACAAACCATTAATGAACATTAGAAATGTTGACAAAATCACAATTAATAACATATATTGGATATCCAGAACTGTAACATGACCAATGGTGAACAATGGATCATGGGAAACTTGAGATGCTTGAGATTTAGTATGGTCATAAAAATAAAATTACCCACAACTCAATGACTATTTTATACATAGATCTAAGGAGGTTCACTATCTATAGTCACACCCAATAATTTAAATTCCAAACTAATTAATAGATTATATTTATTGTGCCAATTTCAGCTATTTAACCTTGGCCACATGAATATAATATCACACTAAAAAATGATGCCAACATATATAGGAGATATGAACCAACATGCTATCATTCCATTGGTCCATGTGATGCTATTTATGAATAGGGCATGTCCAAGTTGTAAAATAGATAAATCTAATACGGGTAAACATGATTTCACCATTCTATTATTTGAGTAGGAAAGACATGGACGACTTAAGTTTATTGTTTCAATGAAGACATATTCATCATCACTTTATTGGTCCACACCTATACTCAATCCCTCCTAAGGCCTAGTCATCATACAAACCCACTTCCTTCACCTATCAAATGAGGCCTAAACACACACCTAAGAATAATGTTAAAAAGAGGTCATAGTGAAATGGTGAAAGTGAGTATAAGGTATTATGTTTATCATTTTTCCATTTGTATAGCATGTACAAGCCTAGTAGTTAGTAGACGGGAAAGTGATTTGATGAGGCAAAAATAGTGATTAAAGTGGTGCTATCAACTATAACTCATTGAAAATAAATTAAGACAAGGTGCTAATGAAATTTTAAAGTGGAAAATATGAATATTTTAAATATAAATTTGTGGTGGTTAGGGTTTTGAATGGATTCTTTATTATGATATCCTTAAAAATTGAGAATGAGAATTATGGATATATAGTGTGACTATAACTAGATGACCAAAAATCCTACAAATTGATAGAGGAAATCGATGTAAATCCCAAGTAATTACAATACCTTGAGTTGAAACAAGACATGCATGAACATATGATTAAAATTATATGAATTAAATGTTCAAACATGTCACCATATACTTATTATGCATAGGGATTAAAAATGGTAAGTCTTACATAAAATCAAGAGCTTGGAACATATTTTAATTATGATTATAAAATCCTTCATAAGTAAGTATTCCAAATCCCTTAAACTAACTAGAGAGACTCTTAACACATACAAATCCATACTTAAATACAAGCCTCAAAACATTGTAGATTTTAATTAGAATAGGTGGAATACATCAAACTTAAAAAATGAACAATTTTGCAAAATCATGACTATAAAATCAAGACCCACAACCTCCAAAATCTACAAAAGTAGAGTTCCCAGTTTTGGAAGAAGATGAATTGTATTATTGGAGTCACATGACAACCAACTCTTCATAGTTTGTTATCTTCTTGAGCCTCACATCCTCAACTCAAATTCATTGAAATAATATATCCGCATGGTGGTATTAGATTTTATTTAGCACACATAATGATTATGTATATCTATTATGAACTTCCATGTTCCATTATTTCCATATCTAGCTACCATCTAGAACATTGGTGTCTTGATCTTACATTGCTACATATTTCTAAATATTAGAACACTTATATGATGATCTTATAAATTTCTCAATCTTATACTTACATTTTTACATATCTATATGTTGCATATAATATCATACTTTTATCATTATTTATACATATTAATTCATAGAGCATACATGACAATATAATCTTACATTGTAATATTTGAGTGGTTGTTTTTATATTGAGATTACATTTCTATGATCTCACATGATCACATCTATTTATACATCTAGATACCACATTAGGCGGGGTCATGATTCCCCCCTTACTATATTGATCTATATTATCATACTTGTTTATCTACATCTATATCACTTATCTCACCTTCATACTTGTTATATATAGGGACCTGACCCACTATCAAGCCTTTGTATCATTGATCCTATCCATGATCCTATTGATTTTCCTAGATTTATTTTATCAATGCTACGAGTCCTTTTAATCATACCCTATCTACGTGTGTGCTCATGAGCGCCACATAGGGTCATCTATTGTACTTTAATGAATGTTTTTAATTATAAATGACACATTTTGTCCATAGTTGGGCTTGCATATCGATCCTTTCTTGCACCTATCCTTATGATAATAACTTATCTACATGCTTATGTGTATGTAATCTTATTCCAATTGCCTTGTTTTCCCGATTTGACATTAATCCAATCATTATTCATAATCTATTATTATTGGACACATATCTAATTTGATTTTTTGACCTAGGTTGTGTCTATAGTTGTGAAACCATCCTCACAACCATGATCTTGATCCTTTTAATTATAAAATTAAAATGAAATATTTAGCTAGCCAACCCTATTTTACACTTTGGTCCTAGGTCAACTATGTGTAAGTCTTCACACTTTGAAGCTATATTTGTGTATAAAAAATACATCTATTACTTTTATTTTAAATATCCATTCATTATCTAAGAGCACTCATTCACATCCACACAAAAATCGAATAAAGAATCTATTTACTGAATGATTGTAAGTTTAAAGTGGACCACTTTATCATGTAGAACAAGCCAAATCTAATTCAAAATATGATTTAATTTTATTATTAAAAAATCATACAAATTTGATATGTTAGATAGTTTTCAATATTATTGATAAAAGTTAGTTTTTAAAAGTACACAAACTCTTATACAATAGAAAAGACAAAAAAAATAAAAAATACCAACAAATAAAAAGTAACCACGACAACAAACTACTTAGACAGCTAAATATTAATGTGAAGCAAATATAGGTTGTGTAACTATTTATATTTGTGTGAAAAGAAAAGAGGGATCTCAAACCTATGTGCCCTAGCAGAAAATGGCGAAAGCTAACTGCTAGACAAAATTCACCTATGTATATAATATAGCATATGCGCCCATACCACATGGAGAAAAGAGCCATGATGGAAGAGGTGGGACCTGCGGTGATGAAAAAGGTTGCCAGACGGAAGGAAAGACATGACAGCCAGACGTCTCATCCCCCATGTCGTGTGCTGTCCCATCGTCGAGAAATCATGTCAGCGCCGATGGTTTTTCAAAATAATCGTTCGGCATGGATGGACAAAAGCCAAAAACATGGCCATTCGAAACCATTATTAGCAAATAATAAAAAGGGTCGACGAGGTCCCATTTTTGCCATTTTTAGACGACAACATTTCTATGGATAGCAAGGGCAAGAGTAGTAGCCATGTAGAGCTCCTTCAGGTATGTATATCTGCTCTATGTATGTGCCATCTTGCCATAATGCCATGAATAACGAAGAAATGAATGGGCATTCATTGCAGGTTTTAGGGTTTGTTATTTTCAGTTGAGGGTTTTAGTTTTTCATCTCCTCCCATCTCTAGTTTTAAAATTTTGAAGTTATCGAAGAAACTATTTAGTTGAAAGGGTTTTTTTGTGTTGAGGGTTTTGAAATTTTTGTTCGTTTCCTCCCTGTATGCTGGTTTTCAAATTTTTCCCTTTTCGAATGAAATAAGTGACAACCCATTGTACAAATATGAGTGAAATTACTGAATAATGTTTGTAGAAAGCAGAATCAATGGGTTCTTGAATGAAATGCTATATTCATAATTTATTTCTCCACTACTATTTTTGTTAGGTTCTGCAATGAAATGCTATATTTTGAAAATCATGTAAAATGGGGAATGTCGCCATTGTTCGCATTGTTTTTCGGAATGGATAGAAAAGGGCATAACGTGGCATTCAAAATCATAATTGGGAAATAGAAAAAAGCCCACATCCAATCCCATTTTTTCTGTCATTTTATACACTATTGTTTTGGAAAACACACTTTCTCCTAAAACTCAAACTATTGTAAAACTCACTATTTCACTACGACGTCTCCTCATGTTATGTATGTATCCATGTATGTTCTTATGTATTTTTTTCATGCATTTTTTGATGTACATAGGTGAATTTTGTCTAGGAGTTAGTTGAAATACAGGTCTGATAATATTTTTTTTGTCGAGGGTTTTGAAATTTTGGTTTGGTTTCCTGCCGTTATGTTGGTTTTCAAATTTTGCCATTTCCAAATGAAATAAACGACAACCCATTGTACAAATATGAGTGAAATTATTGAACAATGTTTATAGAAAGTAGAATCTGTGGGTTCTACAATGAAATTCTATATTCATAATTTATTTCTCCACTACTATTTTTTTTAGGTTCTGCAATGAAATGCTATATTTTGAAAATCATGTAAAACCCGGAATGCCGCCATTGTTCGCATTGCTTTTCGGAATGGATAGAAAAGGGCATAACGTGGCATTCAAAATCATAATTGGGAAATGGAAAAAAGCCCACATCCAATCCCATTTTTGCTGCCATTTTATACACTGTTGTTTTGGAAAACACGCTGTCTCCTAAAACTCAGACTATTGTAAAACCCACTGTTTCACTATGACATCTCCTCATGTTATGTATGTATCCATGTATGTTCTTATGTATTTTTTTCATGCGATTTTTGATGTACATAGGTGAATTTTGTCTAGGAGTTAGTTGAAATGTAGGTCTGATAATGTTTTTTCTATCGAGGGTTTTGAAATTTTTGTTTTGTTTCCTCCCCGTATGCTGGTTTTCGAATTTTGCCATTTTCGAATGAAATAAGTGACAACCCATTGTACAAATATGAGCGAAATTACTAAACAATGTTTGTAGAAAGTAGAATCTATGGGTTCTGAAATGAAATGATGTATTCATAATTTATTTCTCCACTACTATTTTTTTTAGGTTCTGCAATGAAATGCTATATTTCAAAAATCATGTAAAACCCAAAATATCACCATTGTTCGCATTATTTTTCAGAATGGATAGAAAAGGGCATAACGTGGCATTCAAAATCATAATTGGGAAATGGCAAAAAGCCCACTTCCAATCCCATTTTTGCCACCATTTTATACACTGTTGTTTTGGAAAACACACTGTCTCCTAAAACTCAGACTATTGTAAAACCCACTGTTTCACTACGACGTCTCCTCATGTTATTTATGTATCCATGTATGTTCTTATGTATTTTTTTCATGCGTTTTTCGATGTACATAGGTGAATTTTGTCTAGGAGTTAGTTGAAATGTAGGTCTGATAATGTTTTTTCTATCGAGGGTTTTGAAATTTTGGTTTTGTTTCCTCCCCGTATGCTGGTTTTCAAATTTTTCCATTGCCGAATGAAATAAGCGACAACCCATTGTACAAATATGAGCAACATTACTGAACAATGTTTGTAGAAAGCAAAATTTGTAGGTTCTTCAATGAAATGCTATATTCATAATTTATTTCTCCACTACTATTTTTTTTAGGTTCTCCAATGAAATGCTATATTTCAAAAATCATGTAAAACCCATAATGTCACCATTGTTCGCATTGGTTTTTGAAATGGATAGAAAAGGGCATAATGTGGCATTCAAAATCATAATCGGGATAACAAAAAGCCCACATCCAATCCCATTTTTTCTACCATTTTATACACTCTTGTTTTGGAAAACACATTGTCTCCTAAAACTCAGACTATTGTAAAACCTAGTGTTTCACTATGACGTCTCCTCATGTTATGTATGTATCCATGTATGTTCTTATGTTTTTTTTCATGCGTTTCTCAATGTACATAGGTGACTTTTGTCCAGGAGTTTGAAACCGACATATCTTATGTTATATACATAGGTGAATTTACACCTGAAACTGGCATATCCTATGTTATATACATATGTGAATTTTGTCCAAGAGTTAGCTTGCTCCCTCCTTAACTCCTGGAGAAAATTCACATATGTATATAACATAGGATATGCCCCCAATAACGCATGGGGAAAATAGTCACGACGGAAGAGGTGGGACTGGCGAGGGAAAATGTTGTCAGACGGGAAGGAAAGACTTGAGGGTAGGACGTCTCATCCCGTGTGTCATTTGCTGTCCCGTCGTCGGGAAATTGTGTCAGCGCCGATAGGTTTTCAAAATAATTGTTCGGTGTGGATGGACAAAAAGTCAAAAATGTGGCATTCGAAACCATTATAAACAAATATCTTGTTCAATGACAATAGTTAGTGTTATGCACACAGTAAGAAGACAATGTATTGAATTTGAGCTTCATGATTTTTAACAACCCTTACTTTCAGCAAAACACTCTTATTCGATATCTGCCCAACACATTATTCACATTATAGTTGCATCATGGAAAACATAGTGGGCTGTGGCTCACTTATTATTTTATGTAGGTTGTGAGAAATGAATGTTTTGAAGTTCATGTTGTATTTTTTTAACAACACTTACTTTGAGCAAAACACTCTTTTTCAATATCTGGCAATCTACCCATATGTTTCCAACATAAAATTTACATAACAGTAGCATTATGGAAAACACTGTGGGTTTTGGCTCACTTCTTATTTATTTCAATCTCCTTGTTTAAATATAAATGGAAAGTTGAAGGTCTGAGTGCACACAGAGGAGTTGGAGTAGAATACCAATGAAATGGAAGTGAGGGGTAATTTGAAATTTGGGAAACACAATGTGGAGTATTTCAATTTCTTCAATGTCTTCCAAATCACACATTCCATTGTTGTGTTTAAATTTCAGTCGATTGATAAAAAAACTGCACAAAATAATTCTGAATGGGAAACATAGTGTTGGGTTTCAGTTATTTGAATCTCCTTATTTAAATGTAAAGGGTTATCTCATGGTGGGTTTCTTGCTTCTTAACACCCATGGTTTTGCAACATGGAATGTTACAAAACAATATGAATGTTTTTCAAAATCACACATTCCATTGTTGTGTTTAAATTTTGCAACATTGAAAAAAAAAGTGCAGAAAAGAATTATAAATGGGAAACACAATGCTGGGTTTCAATTATTTTAATCATCCACTTGAGATGTAAAGGTTCGTCTCATGCTGGGTTTCTTGGTTCTTAACACCCATGGTTTTGTAAGATGGAATGTTAGAAAAAAGTATGAAAGTCTTCCAGATCACACCTTCCATTGTTGCATTTAAGTTTCAAGTATATAAAAAATTGCATGCTTTATAACACATTGCATTTTTCAATTTCCACATCACAACATACCCAAGCCTTTTTTGGTTTTTAAACCAATATATCTAGGTGTGCACATTGGGTAGTGCATGTTGGATAACACAATGTGTTTTAAAGCCTGCATTCACTTCATTATGTTTTGAAACAATTTATGTTGGAAAACCCTAGGTGTTAAGAAAGAAGCAACCCAAATAGTGTTGTAAAACCCTCTGCAACACTATTGGATAGTACTTGTCACCTTAATTTGGTCTGATTTCTCCTCCAACTTGTCCACGTGCACTGAAACATTTAGCTTTCCCTTTCAATGTGCAGACTGGAAACAAATAGTATTTTCACCTTTCTTTCTCGAAACTGAAAAGGCCCAATACCTACAAACATTGCTAGAAAAATGTGTCAGTGCTAGTGAGATTTCAAATAAATTTATCGGCATGGACAAAAAGCCTATAACGTGGCATTCAAAACCATTATTTGCAAATATCAAAAAGCCCAGACAAGGTCCCATTTTCTCCATTTTTGGACAACGACGTTTTGGTGGATAGCAAGGGCAAGAGTTGTAGGCATGCAAAGCTCCTCTAGGTATGTATATCCGCTCTGTGTATGTGCCATTTTTCCATTCTACCATGAACATTGAAGAAAGGAAAGGCTATTTATTGCTAGAAAATAGTTATTTTCACCTTTCTTTCTTGAAACAAAAAGGCTCAATACCAAGAAACAAATAGTATTTTCACCTTTCTCTCTTGAAATAGAAAAGGCCCAATAGCAGGAAACAAATAGTATTTTCACCTTTTTTTCTTGAAACAGAAAAGGCCCACGTCATCCCTTCCACTTTTGCTGTGCTAGACAAAAGAAACTTGTCCACAAATCTAACCCGCCCACTTTTTTGCTGGGAAATAGGCAGGAAAACCCACCTGACGGTGTCGTTAACTCCCACCTGACCATCACCCGAATGTTTTGTTCTGTCTACCAGTTTCGTGTTGATCGCCGGTTTGGCGGGCCCTGCACTACGATGTCTCGTCATGTTATGTATGTTTCCATGTATGTTGTCATGTATGTTTTTCATGCATTTTTGAAGAACTCTTTGCTACAGCCAAAATGTCATTTTTCTTTCTTTATCTGATTGGAACAAATTCTTACAACACTATATAGGTTGCTTGTTTCTTAGCACATTGTATCGACACAATGCATTTTCCAAATGTGCAGATAATGTGAGCATTTATTTGGTCGAATCAAATGAGGAAAATGAAATGCCATTTTGATCTCATCTTACATGAATAGATTCTTTTTGTTTATGAGTTAGCTTTCTCCTGATTGGAACAAATGAATTGCTCTGATTATTTGCATAGTTGGAAAACACACTGTCTCCTCTCTGTTGTAGAGGGTTTTACAACACTATTTGGGTTGCTTGTTTCTCCCTTAAGGAGCTAGCTAACTCCTAGAGGAAATTCACCTATGTACATCAAAAAATGCATGAAAAACATACATGGATACATACATAACATGAGGAGACGCCATATTTGGAAAACACACTGTCTCCTCTCTATTGCAGAGGGTTTTACAACACTATTTGGTTTGCTTGTTTCTTAAGGAGCCGGATAACTCCTAGAAAAAATTCACCTATGTACATCAAAAAATGCATGAAAAACATACATAACATGATGAGACATCATAGTTGGAAAACACACTGTCTCCCCTCTGTTGCAAAGGGTTTTACAACACTATTTTGGTTGCATGTTTCTTAAGGATCCGCCTAGCTCCTAGACAAAATTCACCAATGTACATCAAAAAATGCATGAAAAACATACATGGATACATACATAACATTACGAGACGTCATAGTTGGAAAACACACTGTTTCCTCTCTGTTGCAGAGGGGTTTACAACACTATTTGGGTTGCTTGTTTCTTAACACCTTATATGGGGACATTGTATTTTCCAACACTACAAATAGTGCGAGCATTTAATTGGTTGAATCAGACGAGGAAAATGAAATGCCATTTTTATCTCATGTTACATACGTAGGTGCTTTTTTTTTACGAGTTAGATTTCTCCTGATTCCCGATTAGAACAAATGAATTTATTCAATAGAATGAATGTTCATTGCTTCACAGTTCTTGCAGAATGGAAAAATGGCACATATGATTGCTGATATATATACTAGTGTTAGCGATAGGTTAAATTGGAAATTAAATTCCCAATGTATAGTTTAATATGTTTGTTTATTATCTGTGCAAGCTGTCATTTTGCACTAAGTAGAACATATAAATTGTATATTGGGAAAATTTGGAAGAAATAAAATTATTTCTAGCACCAATTGTCTTTAATTTGCCAATTTAATCTATCGCTAACACTTGTCTCTCTTCCAGGTGGTTGATATGGGCCAGGAAAGAAAATTGAACAAAAGAAGGGCAGGTGGATTGAGAAGGATGCTTCAGGAGATGTGAACCTTGTGCAGTAAATACAGGTGATTCTAGCTGTGATATTTTGAATCGCAAGTGTAGTGGATGCATAGTAATGTTAATAATAATAAATGTAAGAACATAAATTGACATTTTATTGTAAATTGTATCCTAATAGTGTTAGTATAAAGCAGAATTCCATAGCATATAAACATAAGTTCAACAAGTTTTTGTTGTAAAATGATTTAGTCAAAAATTATTCCTCATAAGATAAAGAAAAATAGCACACCTACCAGTTGAACAAGGCATTAGAATAATAAGTTTCTATAGGATACCTACCAAATTTGAACAAGGATTTAGTATAATAAGTCTCTATAGCATAACTACCAGAGTTGAACAAGGCTTTAGAATAATAAGTTTGTATAGCATACCTACTAGAGTTTAACAAGGCTTTCTTTGTTGTAAATTTTATTTTAAAAGTAAAACATATTTTATAACAACATAAAGAAAAAGAAAAGTTTCCATAGAATTATCTACCAGTTGAACGAAGGTTTCCATAGCTGAGTAACTTTATTTGCCATAAAGTTGATCTTTCTCTAAAAACTTACAAGTTACTAAAGAGTATTCAATCCACTAATAAATGGCTACTAAATTAAATAAAGTTTAGAAAATATGAATATTAAAATCATACAGGAAAAGTAGAGCCAAATTTAATAGCTTTGGCTAGTTGTCAGCAGAAGGTCCCTGCTAGAATAGACACATTTGTCTCTTCATTAAGATGACAGTTTTGTATGAAGTTTCCTAACTGTATAAGTGATCGTCATCTTTATTATTTGCTATAGCAAATACATCTAAAGCCCCAACAGGAGTACCAACAGGTCTGTCTAGAGATCAAAACTCAGAACCAAAGCCTCGAGTTTTTTGTAGTGTTTATGCAAAGGCTTCATACTTCCAAATATCAGCATCACCGATAGTTCTTCGGGCATATTTCATAGACTCCTCAAAATGAGCAACTTTTATTTCAGCTACCTCATCACTATCATGCTCATCCATTGCCTCAGGATTCTTGGCTCTTTTTCATTCACATTGAATTTCCTAAAAGTGTGGGGGGAGAGGTTATGGTAAAATTGAAATGCATGCTAGTATGAAGAATTGAAATAACAAGCTACAAGTTGAGGTAAGTTCAATAGGTAGAAATCGATAAACAGATCTAGTTTGCAAAAGATGACACAATTGGAACTCACCTTCTCAATATTTTCTCTAATGGCATACTTGCAAGCCCTCTAACAAATCTCAATGATATCAGCTCGACTGAATCCCTGGGTATAATAGGCCAGTGCCATTAGGTCTACATCCTTTGATACGGGTGACTTTCTCAAGCAAGATTTAAAGATTTGATAACGTGAGGACTCATTAGGTAAGGGAATATAAATCAACTGGTCAAGTTGGTGAGGCCTTAACAATGTAGGATCAATGATATTATGCCTGTTTGTAGCAACAATAATGATAACTATTTTCTTGGCTGTCATACAAGCCATCTCCATCAACAATTGATTAAGGACTCTGTCTACAACACCACCAGCATCCCCAACACTACTACCACACTAGAAACATGCAAACCAATTATGCATCACAAGTTAGAGCCTACTTCAAAAAGTTCAAACAAAATTCTCAGTCATTTATAGTCAACCTTAAAATTTTACCTATAAAAAAGAAACACACCTATGTAGCAATAGAATCAAGCTCATCATAAAATAGGACACAAGGAGCTGACCCTCTGGCCTTATGAAAAATGTGTCACATTAGCCTCACTCTCTCGAAACGACATTGTTAACAATTCAGGGCCCTTCACACTGATGAAATTGGCCCGAAATTCATTAGCAATGGATTTTGCAAGCAATGTCTTTCCACAACCCGGTGGCCCATAAAATAACACTTCTTTTGAAGGAGACATTCCAAAATTTTCAAATTTCTCAAGATGCTCCACTGGATATTGAACAGTCTACACCAAACTCATAATAAATTTTGTTAGTTGATATCTCCTTGAAAAGCAGGTTTTTTGCATTGAAAGAAAAGAAAAGCACAAATATAGAGAACCACGTATCTCAATATACCTCTTGAAGCCCCCTCTTGACATTTTCCAACCCTCCAATATCTTCCCAAGTGACATTTGGAACTTCAACAACCTATCAATGTTTTCCCAATATTCATAAGCAAATTTACCATTATTAAAATCATCAGAAACAAACAAACTTAGAAATTTAAAATTTAGGGGCCCAATAGATCAATAGTTTAAAAATACAATCCCTACTTAATCAATATGAGAAAAATTGAACATCTAGACATGGTTTGGAAAAAATCACAATTTCACGGACATCAGATGGGTTGCTAGAGCCCAATGCAGTCTGGAAGTGCTAGTTAGTCATGACCATTGAATTTAGAATCTCATCATCTATTGTCTGATCTTCTAAGTCAATGACATCCATTTTTTCCCCAATACACTAAAGTGCAGCCTCAGTGCACAAAGCTGCAAGATCTGCTCCAATGTATCCATGAGTATCCTTAGCAATCCTTTCGAGATCAACCTATACCAAGAATCCTAAAGATTAATATATACTCTTTCCAAGAAAAACAAAGATTAATAAATGCTCTCAAAATCCAAGCACTGCTTGACATTAGATCTAGAAGTACAAAAATAGTTTAGGTTCTACAATACGTACATCATCAGAGAGCCTCATATTCTTCATATGGATACGAAGCACTTCCAACCTTCCTACTTCATCCGGAAACCCAATGTCAATTTCCCTATCAAACCTTCGAAACCTTCTGAGTGACGGGTCAATACTATTTGGTCGGTTAGTTGCTGCAATCACAATAACATGAGTAGGAGACTTAAGTCTATCCATAACTGTAAGAAGTTGAGAAACAATTCTCCTCTCAACTTCACGATGGGTTTTTTCCCTCTTGAGGACTATGGAATCAATTTCATCAATAAATATAATGGAAGGTGCATTCTTCTCAGCCTCCTCAAAAGCCTTCCAGAGATTGCTTTCACTTTCTTTGACCACCTTTGACATAATTTCAGGTCAATTGATAAAGAAAAAGAAGGCATCGGTTTCATTTGCAACTACCCTAGCAATTAAGGTTTTCCTAGAACCAGGTGGCCCATAAAGCAGAATACCCTTTGGGGGTTTCACACCAATTGATTTGAAGAGTTGTGGGTGCCTGAGAGGAAGTTCTACCAATTCATGTATCTCAGCCATTTGTTTTCGTACACCACCAACATCATGATAACCTGTTTCATCTAATCTATCTTCATCCTCCCGCTTTACAGGGTCCCCTTCATAGAAAATTTTAGTATCTAGAGGAACAACACAATACTCCCCAGGGTCTATCTCGATTACCTTAAACTCCACACTATGCACACCACCTCTTACAAGGAAAAGATCACCTTTTGGCACATAGACTTCACAAAGGAAAAGAGGAAGAGGGTTTTACAATAGTATTTGGGTTACTTCTTTCTTAACACCTTATATCAAGACATTGTGTTTTCCAACTGTGTAGATAATGGGAGCATTTAGTTGGTCAAATCAGGTGAGGAAAATGAGATGTCATTTTGATCTCATGTTTACATAAATATGTGCTTTTTTTTTATGAGTTAGCTTGCTTGTTTCTTAACACCTTATATCGAGACAATGCATTTTCCAATTGTGCAGATAATGTGAGCACTTATTTGGTCGAATCAGATGAGGAAAATGAAATACCATTTTCATCTCATGCTACATAAGTAGGCGCTTTTTGTTTATGAGTTAGCTTTTTCTTGATTGGAACAATTCAATTGCTCTCATTATTTGCACAATTGGAAAACACACTGTCTCCTCTCTATTCCAGTAGGTTCTACAACACTATTTGGGTTGCTTCTTTCTTAACACATTGTATGCAGATAGTGTGTTTTCCAACCATGCAGATAATGGGAGCATTTAGTTGGTCGAATCAGACGATTAAAATAAAATGTCATTTTGATCTCATGTTACATAAATAGGTGCTTTTTGTTTGAGTTAGCTTGCTTGTTTCTTAACACCTTATATCGAGACAATGTGTTTTCCAATTGTGCAGATAATGTGAGCACTTATTTGGTCAAATCAGATGAGGAAAATGAAATTCATTTTTAATCTCATGTTACATTAATAGGTTATTTTTGTTTATGAGTTAGCTTTCTCCTGATTGGAACAATTCAATTGCTCTCATTAGTTGCACAGTTGGAAAACACACTGTCTCCTCTCTGTCGCAGAGGGTTTTACAATACTATTTAGGTTGCTTGTTTGTTAAGGATCCGGCTAACTCCTAGACATACAATTACACCTACGTACATCAAAAAATGCATGAAAAACATACATGGATACATACATAACATGACGAGATGTCGTAGTTGGAAAACACACTATCTCCTCTCTATTGCAGAGGGTTTTACAACACTATTTGGGTTGCTTGTTTCTTAACACCTTATATGGAGACATTGTATTTTCCAACATTTCAAATAGTACGAGTATTTATTTGGTCAAATCAGATGAGGAAAATGAAATTCCATTTTTATCTCATGTTACATACATAGGTGGTTTTTGTTTACGAGTTAGCTTTCTCCTGATTCTTGATTGGAACAAACGAATTTATCCAATAGAATGAACGTTCATTGCTTCACAGTTCCAACATAATGGAAAAATGACACATATGATTGCTGATATATATACTAGTGTTAGTGATAGGTTAAATTGGAAATTAAATTCCCAATGTACAGTTTAATATGTTTGTTTACTGTCTGTGCAAGCTGGGATTTTGCACTCAATAGAATATATAAATTGTATATTGGGGAAATATGGAAGAAATAAAATTATTTCTAGCACCAATTGTCTTTAATTTTCCAATTTAATCTATCGCTAACACTTGTCATTCTTCCAGGTGGTTTATATAGGCCACGAAAGAAAATTGAACAAAACAAGGGCATGTGAATTAAGAAGGATGCTTCAGGAGATGTGAACCTTCTGCAGTAAGTACAAGTGATTTTGGTTTCCATAGCTTGAATCGCAAGTGTAGTGGAAAGTTAAATTTCCAAAATTTAATATGCATTTAGAAGGGATGATTTGTTTGAAATTGTGAAATGTTGGGGTTTTCATTCAGCTGTCATTTTCATGTCATTCTAAAGTGTTTTGCGGTAATTTGAAATCTTTCACCAAAAGAGTTTATATGTGGTTCATAAGTTTTTTCGTAATAGTTCTTTTTACTATTTCGCTATTTGTATAGAATATTTAGTAAGTTATAAATGGTTCATTTTTAACAACATCTGATGAAAATTTTGTAGAATGCTATTTCTATATTCTATTTCTTCTCTTTTTCAGTATGTTTTGATTTGACCACCACACTGCAAAAAGATGTGCACATATGTTAAGCGACTACTCCAAATAGTTCTATGCACTATATTAAATAGAACTCGTAAAGCCAATGGGTAGGAATAACTTAATTGATAATTTAGCCTAATCCCATTTCTTGGCCCTAAATATTATAGACAAATTGTAAAAGAGCTATTAGAATAACAACATACATGGAAACAAAAAGTGACGAAATAGGAAGATGAGACCAAACATCCGGGAGATAATTACGTAGGAGTTAACGGTGCCATCAGGTGGGTTTTCCCGACTATTGCCAGGAAAAAAAGTGGGTGGGTTAGCTTTGTCGACAAGTTTCTTTTGTCTGGCGTGGGAAAAGTGGAAGGGAATGATGCGGGCCTTTTCTGTTTCAAGAAAGAAAGGTGAAAATACTATTTGTTTTGTTTCCTCTCTGCACTTTGAAAGGGAAAGCAGAAGGTCTCAGTGCACATGGATGACTTCGAGGAGAATACTGACCAAATTGAGGTGACGGGTACTATCCAATAGTGTTGCAGAGGGTTTTACAACACTATTTGGGTTGCTTCTTTCTTAACACCTAGGGTTTTCCAACATGAATTATTGCAAAAAAGAATGAAGTGAAGGTAGGCTTCAAAACACATTGTTTTTTCCAACATGCACTACCCAATGTGCACACCTAGATATACTGGTTTAAAAACCATAAAGGGCTTGGGTATGTTGTGATGTGGAGGTTGAAAAATGCAATGTGTTATGAAGCATGAAATTTGTTATATACTTGAAACTTAAACACAACAATGGAAGGTGTGATCTGGAAGAATTTCATACTGTTTTCTAACATTCCATCTTACAAAACCGTGGGTGTTAAGAACCAAGAAACCTAGCATGAGATGACCCTTTAAATCTAAACAGGGAGATTTGAATAACTGAAACCCAACATTGTGTTTCCCATTCAGAATTATTTGTGCAACTTTTTTTTTCAATGTTGCAAAATTTAAACACAACAATGGAATGTGTGATTTTGAAGACATTCAAATAACATTCCATGTTGCAAAACTGTGCGTGTTAAGAAGCAAGCAACCCACCATGAGATGACCCTTTACATTTAAACAAGGAGATTCAAATAACTGAAATGGGACAGTGTGTTTTTTCAACACTGCAAACCATCTATAACAACACTGTTCCTTGCAAGTATGATAACATAATACTTCCAAGGCACAATGTTGTTATAGATGGTTTGCAGTGTTGGAAACACACTGTCCCATTTCAGTTTTCCAATTTAATTACATTCTTGGCACCTCGTTTTTTTATTTGGAAATAATGGTTTTCAATGACATGTATTGGGCTTTTTGTCCATCCATGCCGAACAATTATTTTGAAAAAAGATGTCTGTTATGATGCATGTGACACACTTTTTTGTAGGGAGAATAGCCTACTCCCAATTGTAGAAGGTGATATCCTTGTGACATGGCTTACACATGATAATGCATTTCCATTCTTCAGGGATAAGACATATCTGCTTATCATTGCTAGTTGATTTATGGATTCGATTGTCTAGGAATTTTGGCATCAACGTTACAGATGAGACTTCATGATCCAACATCATGATGAGTGATGTTGTCTTCTTCATCCTTATACTGGATCATGGAGTGTGATTCCAAACATTGATGCAAGAATTATTACACAATCAAATCCACAATTCAACTAGCAATAATCAATACGGATTGTGGAAAATTGATATCGTTTATGTCTGATTATGTTATCATTTCAAACACATGTTTTTTCAGGGATAATAAGTTGATTTTACTATATTTCGTAGGGAGATTAGCTTCTGTGTTGCAATTGGACGTCGCTATTATCCCTAGAAGAATGTAGGTTAGAGGCATCATAACATGCAAAAACCCACTGTGTTTTTCATGATGCTACTGTTATGTAAATTTTCTGTTGGAAACATATGAGCAGATATTGAAAAAGAGTGTTTTGCTCAAAGTAAGTGTTGTTAAAAAACTACAAAGTGAACTTCAAACTATTCATTTCTCACAGCCTGCATAAAATAATAAGTGAGCGACAACCCATTTTGTTTTCCATGATGCAACTGTTATGTGAATAATGTGTTGGGCAGATATTGAACAAGAGTGTTTTGCTGAAAGTAAGGGTTGTTAAAAATTATGAAGCTCAAATTCAATACATTGTCCTCTTAATGTGTGCATAACACTAGTTGTTGTCTTCGAACTATTTTTCTTAAAGTAAGGAGTATCATAAAACAAGAAAGTGAAGTTGAAAACAATATTTTGTTACAGTCAGGGAAAAATAATAAGTGACCCACAACCCACCATGTTTTCCATGATGCTACTATTATGTGAATAATGTGTTGGGCATATACCGAAGAAGAGTGTTTTGCTGAAAGTAAGGGTTGTTAAAAATTAAGAAGCTCAATTTCAATACATTGTCTTCTTACTGTGCGCATAACACTAGCTATTGTCTTCTTACTATTTTTGCAAAGTCTGGGACAACCCAGTGTGTTTTTCATCCTGCAACAGTTAAGTAAATTTTTTTTGGAAACATATGAACAAATAGTGAACAAGACTGTTTTTATTAAAGTAAGGTTTTAAGTCTCAATATTCTAAAACACCACTCTGTATGAGTTGTTTATCCTCTACAAACTTCCCTATTCATCCTTTTAGAAAACCTTTAAAGTAAGGTTTTTAGTCTCAATATTCTAAAATTCCACTCTCTATGAGTTGTTTATCCTCTACAAACATAGTTGTTCAAACCTCTTCTCCATTTAAGGAGGGTAATTTACTTCTAAAAAAATATTTATCTTTGAGTATTTTCTCCATATAACCTGAATTGGTTCATGTATAATAGTTTGTATACATAACTGTTGCAGGATGGAAAACAAACTGGGTTGTCCCATACTTTGCAAATCTTGTTCAAAGATGGCAGTTAGTGTTATGCACATAGTAAGAAGAAAACATATTGAATTTGAGCTTCATAATTTTTAACAACCCTTACTTTCAGCAAAACACTCTTGTTCGATATTTGCCCAACACATTATTCACATAACACTTGCATCATGGAAAACACAGTGGGTTGTCGCACACTTATTATTTATGCAGGCTATGAGAAATGAATGTTTTGAAGTTCACATTGTAGTTTTATAACAACACTTACTTTGAGTAAAACACTCTTTTTCAATATCTGCCCATATGTTTCCAACAAAAAATTTACATAACACTAGCATCATGGAAAACACAGTGAGTTGTGGCTCACTTCTTATTTTTTTCGGACTATAACAAAATAATGTTTTCAACTTTGTTTTCTTGTTTTATGACACCTCATACTTTAAGAAAAATAGTCTTGTTCAGTATCTATTCATATGTTTCCAATTTTCTTTTTCTTAACTGTCGTAGGATGGAAAACACACTAGGTTGTCCCAGACTTTGCAAATCTTGCTCGAAGACAACAACTAGTGCTATGCACATAGTAAGAAGACAATGTATTTAATTTAAGTTTCATAATTTTTAACAACCCTTACTTTCAGCAAAACACTCTTCTTCGGTATCTGCCCAACACATTATTCACATAACAATAACATCATGGAAAACATGGTGGGTTGTGGGTCACTTATTATTTTTCCCTGAATGTAACAAAATACTGTTTTCAACTTCGTTTTGTTGTTTTATGACACCCCTTACTTTAAGAAAAATAGTCTTGTTCACTATCTATTCATATGTTTCCAACAAAATTTTTACTTAACTATTGCAGAATTGAAAACACACTGGGTTGTCTTAGACTTTGCAAAAACAGTAAGAAGACAATGTATTGAATTTGAGCTTCTTAATTTTTAACAACCCTTACTTTCAGCAGAACACTCTTCTTCAGTATCTTCCCAACACATTATTCACATAACAGTAGCATCATGGAAAACATGGTGGGTTGTGGGTCACTTATTATTTTTCCTTGACTGTAACAAAATACAGTTTTCAACTTCACTTTCTTTTTTGATGACATCCGTTACTTTAAGAAAAATAGTCTTGTTCACTATTTGTTCATATGTTTCCAACAAATTTTTTACTTAACTGTTGTAGGATGGAAAACACACTAGGTTGTCCCAGACTTTGCAAAAACTGTAAGAAGACAACAACTGGTGTTATGCACACAATAAGAAGACAATTTATTGAATTTGAGCTTCTTAATTTTTAACAACCCTTACTTTTAGCAAAACACTCTTCTTCGGTATCTTTCCAACACATTATTCACATAGCAGTAGTATCATGGAAAACATAGTGGGTTGTGGGTCATTTATTATTTTTCCTTGACTGTAACAAAATACTATTTTCAACTTTGCTTTCTTGTTTTATGACACCCATTACTTTAAGAAAAATAGTAAGAAGAGAACGACTAGTGTTATGCACACAGTAAGAAGACAATGTATTGAATTTGAGCTTTAAATTTTTTAACAACCCTTACTTTCAACAAAACACTCTTCTTCGATATCTGCCCAACACATTATTCACATAACAGTAGCATCATTGAAAACATGGTGGGTTGTGGCTCACTTATTATTTTTTCCGAACTATAACAATATACCCTTTTCAACTTCAATTTCTTGTTTTATGACACCCCTTATTTTAAGAAAAATAGTAAGGCAACAACTAGTGTTATGCACATAGTAAGAAGATAGTTGCAGATTTTGAAATTCCATTTCAATATCATTATACATTTCGAAGAGAAGATGCACAAGAAAATTTGCAGAATGGAAAACATAGACTATAAAAAAATAGTGTATTCAAGTTCACTGTCAAATTTTATAAGAACAATACGCATCAGACAATGAAATGTAAAAACATTTCGAGTCAATATTATATAATCTGAAGAAAATTACAACGCACATTTAATACTGGTCACACTGAAGATTATGACAACCATTTACGAACAAGTATAATATCTGTGTTCTCAACATCTAGAAGCATTTGTCGCACTCTGATTGTCAAGGTGGAATTGACAACATACAATGTTGGCACCCCGTAATTCTCATGTAGCAGCTTGAAGGAGGGCCTGACACAGTGGATCTCAAACCTGACAATGTGGTTGAATTTGAACATGGCCACCAACCATTCCTCCACAGGACCTTTGTGATTACTAATTAGAGATTCCCCCTTGAGGAATCTCATAAACCTCATGCTCAACTAATCCATAAGATTGAGAATCTGTATGATAACTGTTGGTCTAATGCACACCTTCCATATGCATCCAGCTAGGAAAAGGTCTCGAATTTCTCAGTAAACAGACATTGGTCAATCACATAAATTGACAATCTCTATTTGTCTACTGTAATATTGAACGTCCATGCCCATATGTTCCCATACACCAAAGATACTGTTGAAGAAGTGAGCATAATTATCATACTACAAATCTATGCAGTTTGGACCTTTTCTATTAATTTTCCTTAACATCTTTTCTCGCAACTTGTACAGGAGGTTGAGTTCCTCAATTCGAGCAAGAATATTGCATGGCAGATACAGGTGGTAGTTGGTCAACCAACTAGCCACCCATGCTCGAGAACTATGAGACATCTATAGAACTGTAGAAACAGGTTGTAAAATTCCTGAAATGAAAGACAAAACAACTTTTTTAGAAGGTAGACCTGCATTCTCTAATTAGAAGGACATTGTCAATGTAATGGAAACAGTGAAAAAATAAGCGAGCAAAGTGGACTTATGTAGATAATGTATGCACTAAAGAGATTGTACCTATTGTTTTGAACTGAATGAGGCAGCACGTGCAATATCTCCAATGGGTGTATGGCAACGCACAATTCGAACAGTGGGAAGAACAATTCTGAAAGGAAAGAGAACAAAAATTTCAGCACATACAACAACATTCTCTAATTAGAAACACACGAAACAGTTGCTAAAAAAAATTGAAAGCGAAAGAAAACTTTTCATAACTAACTATGTATGGATGGTGTCTTTTCCAACATGGAAAATAATTTGAGCATTTTATTTGTTGCAATCACATGAGTTGAACTAATGAATTGTAGAAAATATATTTATGTTACGAACACAAGATGCAAATAATCACAGTTGTAGGATGGAGAACACAGTGGGTTGTTCCTGACATTTTTATTTTTTGCATATTTATAACAAAACAAGGTCTCAAAGTTCACCTTCTTGGTTTGTGGCAACCCTTTCTTTCACAAAACATTCCATTGTAATATGTCTTCATGTGTTCCAAACACAAAATGCACATAATAGTTGCACAATGGAAAACAGTAAGAAGACAACAGCTAGTGTTATGCACATAGTAAGAGGACAATGTATTGAATTTGAGCTTCAAATTTTTTAATAATCCTTACTTTCAGCAAAACACTCTTCTTTGATATCTGCCCAACACATTATTGACATAACAGTAGCATCATGGAAAACACAGAGGGTTGTGCCTCACTTATTATTTTTTCCGGACTGTAACAAAATACTATTTTCAACTTCACTTTCTTGTTTTATGACACCCCTTACTTTAAGAAAAATAGTAAGAAGACAACAACTAGTGTTATGCACACAGTAAGAGGACAATGTATTGAATTTGAGCTTCCTAATTTTTAACAACCCTTACTTTCAGCAAAACACTCTTCTTCGATATTTGCCCAACACATTATTGACATAACACTAGCTTCATGGAAAACACAGAGGGTTGGGCCTCACTTATTATTTTTTTTGGACTGTAACAAAATACTATTTTCAACTTCACTTTCTTGTTTTATGACACCCCTTACTTTAAGAAAAACAGTACGAAGACAACAACTAGTGTTATGCACACAGTAAGAGGACAATGTATTGAATTTGATCTTCCTAATTTTTAACAACCCTTACTTTCAGAAAAACACTCTTCTTCGATATCTACCCAACACATTATTGACATAACAGTAGCATCATGGAAAACACAGTGGGTTATGCCTCACTTATTATTTTTTCTGGATTGTAACAAAATATTGTTTTCAACTTCACTTTCTTGTTTTATGACACCCCTTACTTTAAGAAAAATAGTAAGAAGAAAGCAGCTAGTGTTATGCACACAGTAAGAGGACAATGTATTGAATTTGAGCTTCCTAATTTTTAACAACCCTTACTTTCAGCAAAATACTCTTCTTCGATATCTGCCCAACACATTATTGACATAACATTAGCATCATGGAAAACACAGTGGGTTGTGCCTCACTTATTATTTTTTTCTGACTGTAACAAAATACTATTTTCAACTTCACTTTCTTGTTTTATGACACCCTTACTTTAAGAAAAATAGTAAGAAGACATTAGCTAGTGTTATGCACACAGTAAGAGGATAATGTATTGAATTTGAGCTTCCTAATTTTTAACAACCCTTACTTTCAGCAAAACACTCTTCTTCGATATCTGCCCAATACATTATTGACATAACAATAGCATCATGGAAAACATAGTGGGTTGTGGCTCACTTATTATTCTATCCGGACTGTGACAAAATACTATTTTCAACTTCAATTTCTTGTTTGATGACACCCCTTACTTTAAGAAAAACAGTAAGAAGACATCAGCTAGTGTTATGCACACAGTAAGAGGACAATGTATTGAATTTGAGCTTCCTAATTTTTAACAACCCTTACTTTCAGAAAAACACTCTTCTTCAATATCTGCCTAACACATTATTGATATATAACCATAGCATCATGGAAAACATAGTGGGTTGTGCCAACGCTGATCTACTAAACCCTTAACTTATGCACAAAAAAAGCTCTATCAAATGAGGCTTTAATAGAATATTGTATTCAAAACCTTCTCATGCTCTACCACCATATGAAACATGTTTAGAAATGTCTGCCTATGCTTTAGGAACAAAATTTCAGCCCCTTTGAATGCACTTTCCTTAGTTACCAACTTGTACGCATCCTTTTTCATTGGAAATCTTCTGTATTTTCTAAAGATCAACAACCAAACATTGAATGGTTCACTTCCCCTGCATGATTCAACATATACACTTCTTAAATTACATAATGTCATACCAAATAATGGACTTATGTAAGAAAATTTATTAAATTCGAACCATACCTTCCATTGAGTTTACACCCACAAAAGACAGTCATCGATGAGGACTCCTTTCCCGAGATTGGAATGCTGAAGTGAACAAGAAAATCCATAAATGAAATCATAAAGTTTATGGCGTGGTACAAGAACATACTGGAAAAAGGAATCTACAATACCATTTCCTATTACAATAAAGAAATTGAAATGGGTTTTCTCATACTCACCTGTATTAGATGTTGTATCCTCTACCACATCCATAGTAGTTGCACCTGAAGTTTGACATTACATATTGACATTCAAATTCAAACTATTGTTCATGGACAATGGCAAGGAGTCATCCAAAGGGGTTTGGTGATCTGACTGTTGTGCAAAATGCTTCATATGCCAGGTTGGACGTCGACGACGATCCTTGGTTGCACTAAACCATGGACACATGCGAACAGTGCTAGTTGTAACTTGATCAGGATCCAGAATGAATTCAAATGGAAATTCATTTGATTGTCATAGGTCCTCTACAAACCTGTAGATGCATTTTGCATATGACTACACCTATAGTAGAGATTGTGGTGGTGTACGCATCACTTTCTTCAAGAGCTCATTAGTTTCATTCCAAAGAGACATTGTCACCACATGTTCATCATATACATGAGTCATAGAGGGAGCTTGCATAGGGGTCAGAACATTAGGATTTTTTTCTTCTATGGCCCCCTTTGATAATGTCTTGTTCATATCTATGTTTGTATCAATTGGTTGACCTCCCCCGTCTAAATGAGGACCCACAAGAAATTTGTATTAGGCTATAGAAAATGGAAAACACAATTGACTCCAATAAAGTAATGCAATTTGAATTGAAATTCACTTACCATGGACCACCCCTTCAATGACAGATGATCTTTTAATCAAGTGAGAAACCTTGAAGACATGTTTGCAAGTGTTCCCCTCCAAACTCCAAGGGTAGTCACAAACAAAAAGGTGCTCCCCAAATTTTTGAACAAGGTACTGCATTGACCTACTTTGAATTTTCACCCAGTACCATCTAGGATCTATTTCATCGGGAATACAGTCATCGTCTGGAATTTCCTTGGCCTGCTCCATACTAGATCGCATATTTAAATATTTTTTATTCATTAGAAAACCATAATGCTGCAACTTTTCCTTTTTCCTATAGAATGGTTCCATTTTATACACAAGTGTGTAATAAAAATAGTCCATTCTCCTATTTCATTTTTTTAAATGATTGCAATGATACAACTCAATGGATGCATTTGTAACCTGGTTGGCATGTGGGAATAGTCTACAATTTTTTGCCCACATGGCTGCGAACAAAAACATCCAATAGTCAAGTAAGCCACAACGTATTAGATGTGACATCAAAGAATTTGAATGGTGTGAATCATGCGAGGTGATGAAAATTGTCAAATCACCAATTCAACCTTCTCCTTCGAACCACGTCTTCTTGAAGTACTCTAAGAATCGAGCCTGATCATTGAAATCCTCAAAGAAAGAGTTCAATAGTTGAGTGATGCAATCTTCGGTGTCAACGATTGCCATCATGATCATGCCAAGACTACGGAAGACATCCATTTCCCTTTCCTTGGCTTCATACTTGTATACATTCTTTAGCCAAGCCCTTTTGACATGCCAAAGGCATAGAAGCACATGGCATTGAAAGACAACCCTAATAGACAATACAAACAATATTGTTTACCGCTCGACTGCACGAGGAAGTGGCATTGAAAATGAATAGCAAATGAGAAAGGTACACAAATGAAGAAAGGGATGCACATACTGTATGGCTTGGATCTCTACAGTCGCATCATCGGTAAAAAATGAATTGATTCTCCAGTCAGGCCTGGCTCTTCTTCCACGTTCGAGCAATACACATAGCCACACAGAGATGTGCTCAATCTTGTTTTGTGAGGAGACTACCCATGCAACTAGCACACCACTCTGTTGCTCATCAAAAACGAGGAGAGTATACAATGGGTATTATAGAGAAAAAAACTCGGCGTGAGCATTGTGAAGTTTACAACCAATAAGATTATTGAAAACATGAAGAAATATTTGTCAATGTTTGTAAGGCCTCACCTCATATTTGTTAGTTGCAAATGTGGAATCCATCGAGATGATTGAATTGTGCGAGCAACTAGCCATCCTATCCAACATCCATGGAGTCTGAACCCCAATAACAAAAGGCGTATTGTTCCCATCGGGCTATTGAAAGTATAAGAAGTTGTCAAAGTCATGTCCAATCCATAGTAGGATACTTGTCGAATCAACTTTGTGTTTTTGTACGTGAGTAGAATGTGCCTTTTTCCACACATTCATTACATCCTTTCTTATAAGGAATTGATCTCTCTTGGACATCATGCCACATAACAAAGGATCGCTGATGTGTCTATCCATTATTGCATTGACACTGATGTCCATGAGCAAAAGGATTTCAATATAGCTTTTGCACTCCATGGATAGATTAGCGACAAACATAGAACGCTTCTCTCCACTTCTGTCATGAATGCCATGGAAAAATTCACCATTTTTATCTATGGGACATTTCTTTGTAGATAATATAGGCAACATCGGGTTTGCCTTCCATAGCCTTTACCATGAAGTGGTATTGACAACCTCGCTTTTGTATAAACATATTATGTGGTTTCTTCTCTGGTGGAGGCTAGTTTCTATTGTCTTTAGGACCATATTGACATGAGTAGCTACAAGAAAGGCATCATCTCATCATGTTCAACCAAGAGAGTAAAATATCATTCAGCCATAGAAATGAATGTCGATATATACAAACCTCTTATACAAAATTGTTTTGCTATAAGTTTTATTATATACGGGGCATGAGGTGGTAGGTTCTCTTATTTTCTTGTCCAAAAGTTTTGTTTCCACACCTTCAATGGACGTTTCACCATGAATGAACTAATCAAGTATCGTAAGAGGAATTGCTGCAACAAGGTCAGGGACCTTATCCTTGTTGATGGAAATAGTAGCCCATTCCAAATCGAAAGACAAAAAAGGAGAGCCTCCATTTTGTACATCTTGCACCTCCAATTCGTCTAGCTTCTTCCATTTCAAACCTCTCCCCATTCTAGGAAATCACAACATTGGACGAATACTTAAAATTAGTGTGGATTGTGTGAAGAAAAAGAAAAAAAATCATTCATTAAACATAGATAAAATGTGATTGCATTGCTCTCACCCACGTCAAACCAATAGGACGTTCTGACTTCAACCGAGGAAAATTAAAGGTGATAAATTCAATCGAGCTGCACATAAAATATAACAAAAACGCATGTTGGAAATCAGACAATCCAACACTATGTTTTCTAAATCATAATTGTTTTCTGCACTTTTCTTTCAATCATGTGAAATTCAAACACAACAATGGAATGTGTGGTTTGGAAGAAATTCATACTGTCCTGTAACATTCCATGTTGCAAAATTGTAGGTGTTAAGAATCAAGAGACCTATCATGAGACAACCCTTGACAGTTGAACATGGATATTCAAATAACTGAAACCCAACACTGTGTTTTCTGAATCACAATAATTTTTTGCACTTTTCTTTCAATCATGTGAAATTCAAACACAACAATGGAATCTATGATTTTGAATACATTCATACGGTTTTGTAACATTCCATGTTTGAAACCCATAGGTGTTAATAAGAAAGCAACCCACCATGAGACAACCCTTCACATTTAAACATGGACATTCAAATAACTGAAACCCAACACTGTGTTTTCCAAATCACATTTCTTTTTTCCAATTGATTTTGTCAATCATGCGAAAGTTAAACACTAAAATGGAATGTGTGATTTGGAAGACAGTCACACTGTATTGTAACATTCCATATTGCAAAACCCTAGGTTTTAAGAAGCAAGCAACCCACCATGAGACAACCCTTTACATTTAAACAAATAGATTCAAATAACTGGAACCCAACACTGTGTTTCCCATTCAGAATTATTTTGTGCAGTTTTCTTATCAATGGACTGAAATTTATACATAGCAATGGAATGTGTGATTTGGAAGATAGTCATATTGTATTGTAACATTCCATATTGAGACAAGGAAAGATAAACAACAGACTAATTTCACAAGATGATTTCTTTTAGAATTCACAGATTCAACAAATATCATATTGAAGAATGATCACATAAGCACAAAGACATTTGTGATAAAGAAAATATTAACAAAATCAAGGATTCAATCTTATTTCCTTTTTTCTCAATACAAAATATGGGCTCAAAGGCTCCATAGCTACGTAACAAAATTGTCTGAAAATAGAAAATGCCCTTCTCCCTCCTTTTCCTCTCTTTCTTTCCTCCCAATTTTTTTTTCTCCAATAATTGTTCGCAATCCTCCTTAAAAATGACCAAGGCTGTAATAATTCATTAAGAAACGAACACTATTTCCATTACACCCTAGGAATTCAGTCACTATTCATAATTACAAAATTTTCATGCATGTAAAGTAAAGATTCAGTTTCTATCGAAAGAAACCGTTTTTGTTGACAACTGGATAAAGAAACCAAGTTCGCTAAATAACGGGAGGAGCCGAAGCCCATAAAATCTCTGCAAGCATTTCATTAAGAAAATTATTAAATTCGGCTCGCTCTTTCTCTCTATCTAAGACAAAGATCACCCTCCAATATTCAACGTAGCTGGACTTTTCCTTCCATGGAAGCAAACGTAGTTCAGAAAAAATGTATAGTTGTTCCTCCTCAAGCCACATTAAATTAAGCTAAATGATTGGTACTGGCTCGATTTCCCATTCCACAACTTCACCAGGAAGCACCATGTCAAAGACAACCTGGGATGAAAATTCTGCCACCTTAACAAAATTGTGGGTGTTAAGAAGCAAGCAACCGACCATAACAAAACCCTTTACATTTCAAGTGGATGATTAAAATAACTAAAACCCAACATTGTGTTTCCCATTTAGAATTCTTTTCTGCACTTTTTTTTTTCAATGTTGCAAAATTTAAACACAACAATGGAATGTGTGATTTGGAATACATTCAAGTAACATTCCATGTTGCAAAACCATGCGTGTTAAGAAGCAAGAAACCCACCATGAGACAACCCTTTACATTTAAACAAGGAGATTCAAATAACTAAAACCCAACACTATGTTTCCCATTCAAAATTATTTTGTGCATTTTTCTTATCAATCGACTGAAATTTAAACACAACAATGGAATGTGTGATTTGGAAGACAGTCATACTGTATTGTAACATTCCATATTACAAAACCATGGGTTTTAAGATGCAAGAAACCCACCATGAGACAACCCTCTACATTTAAACAAGGAGACTCAAATAACTGAAACCCAACACTGTGTTTCCCATTCACAATTATTTTGTGTAGTTTTTTCACTGAAACCCAACACTGTGTTTCCCATTCAAAATTATTTGGAGACTTTCAAAAGAGAATAACAATTGAACTAATATAGTGGAGGCTAAATACTTCAATGGGTTACTTGTTATTGATTTTCTAAATTTGGATAACTTATATAATGTCTTACTTATATGAATTAAAGTAAAAAATTATAGATAACTCATTAGAAAGAGACCAATTTGAAATGTAGGAAATAGGTTGGAGGCTACATTTTAGTATGATTCTTGGTTGGGAAACACTCCCTGTAATTTTTTAATCCCTTGTTTAGCTATCAAGGATGGTCTTTCTTCTTTATTTTGATAGTGTGTGGCTAATTACTAGGAATATGGTACTTAATGTAGAAAGTTGATTAATTTATTTACTCCTCTCAATCATCTCAATCAAGAGGTTATTAGCTACCTTATAGAGAAGTTAAAGAGTTCTATATAGTCTATTTTAATAGGAAAAAATAAACCATTTGGTTGGGTTCTTCCATATGGAAGTGTACTATTGCATCTACTTATCTCCTTTAACATGATATACATGTTGAGGTGTTTGAAAAGAAGAAGATTTTGAACAAGAATATATTACATAAGTTCAATGACATCTAGCAGGCTTCTTGTTAGAGTAAATTATTTTTTATTGATAATCTTAAAAATAGAGCCATTACAATCCCAAATAGGAGTGATCTTTGTGAGAATAATGTTGAGTCTATTTTTCACATTTTTCTAGAATATTTATTCACCTACTCTATCTAAATATCAAGTTCTCACTCGTAATGATGAATGGAGATTCCCTCGGTATTTTAAACTACCTCAATTACCTTTCTCCCCCTCTTGGAATATCTTAAAAATTATTAAAAGCTATAAGAAAATTCACTTCATAAATGAGGAAACAATTGATCATCTCTACCATGGAGGTAGTGGAAAAACTATTTCTTTAGACAATATGAGTTGTTTTTTGGAAAACATCGCATTGGTATGATGGAAAATCTTTTCCAAGTAAAATTACTTGTGGAATAATTATGAGAAGTGGGGTTGATTGCAATTATGTGATCTTGGGAAAATTATTGAATGACTTGATAATAATTAAAGTTTATCAAAATATTTATTTGGGTTACTCCTTTAGATTTATCACAATCTACAACTTGGAGGTCAATTATATCACCATTTTTCTCTTTATTTGTAAAAGATACTACCTATCAATCAATCTCCTTATCGATCCCTCTTTGGGAATCAACTTCTTTCATTTTTTCTAATGAGACTTAATAATTCCATCATTTTCTACTTGTTTATGGACTAGTACATTTGGAATATTATCAAGGGAGATTAGAGACTATGAATAGAGGCTTGTTATTGTCAATAATACAATACAAAAATTACTATTTGGCAATCCTTGTGAAGGGTGAGATAAATCCATTTATATAATACATAGATAGTTATGATCCATTAGTTCATAGAGATTTCATTGTACAATGGAAGAGTAAGAAGGTTATTGTGAGGGATCTAAAATTTTAAGACTCTAAAGAGTTCAACATTGTTATTGCTATCATGTCTAAGAAAAGAGCCAAGACCCATCAAGCGAGCAAATGTCAAAGAAAAGAAAACATTGAAACTTTCGTAAAAGGCTTTGAGAAGCTCATTAAATGATAATTAAGATATCTCAAGGAGGCTCTTCCTTAAAATGAATTCAACTTCTTTCTCATTAAATATTTTACCCTAAATGAGAAGTATAAATTATCTATCTTTTGTTAAATAAGTTTCCCTTTGTAAACAATATAAGGCATAATTACCTAGTATGCTTTGCTTTGTACCTTTCATTATATATCAAGAAATAAGTCATGAATGAGATTCTAGGTAAGAAAGAATGGTCCACTACATCAAGTTTTTATAATTTAACTTTATAATTGTGATAAATCCAATTCCTTACTTCTCAAATCCAACCATAGGGTGGTTGTTAATGAAAAAGTGCTCTTATTTTATAAGAATCAAGTCTCTTTTATGTGGGAAAAGATTCTCTAACCCCGAAAAAATGTGATCACTAAAATTTATCCCTATAGTTCCCATATTTTCAAATCTTACAAGAGGTCTAGTCTTGGTGAGGAAACTACAAATGATTCCACTAAATATTCACTATTCCTAGTGTTATCTTCTTTAAACTTATTAGACCTATAGGTAGAGCTAGTATTAGTAGAAGTCCTACCCCCTCTAATCTTAGTGTTGAGGTGATCCATCTAATGTTTCCCCTATTGATATCATTTCCACTCCCTCTACTACAAAAGGAAAATACCTAGATATCATTGGTTCTTCAATTGAGTTTCTTGATAACCCTAGTTTTAAGAATATATAAACAACTACTAAAAGGAATAATAATTATATCAAGGAAACTATGGCCTAAAATTAAATCACTCAATGATGGTTTTAATCTTCAACATAGATTCCTAAAGTGGTTTAAGAATGAAGTTGAGAATGAAATTAAGGATGGACAAAATTCATAAATAGGTGAATATGGATGTTAGTAAAATTGATATTAAAGTGAGATTGTTTGATAAGGATTGTACAAATACATAGCTTGGATTAAGATTCTATTTATATTGCAATCATATTTCTATCTCATGCATCTCGAACACTCTTAGAATGTGAGTTTGGATTCCTATAGTGTATAATTATAGAGGTATCTTCTATTTATATTCTAATGGTAACCTTGGCATTATTTTTCACATTACATTTGACTTTAGACTGATTTAAAGTATTTTCCCTTTCTTAAGTACTAGAAGAAGAATATGAGAATCTTGTCATAAAAATGAGTCCCACATGTGTTAGTGGCTCCAAAATAGGGAACTATATTTAGGGATTTAATCCATAAGATAGTTATGGGCTGAACATGTCTGCGGTTTTATTTTGTATTTAGGGTCTCATTGATTGGGCCCATATGACGTCCATGTGAATTCATTGATGTCCAAGGTGGGTATTGGATTTTTTCATGTACTAAGGCATTGGTCTATTATTTTGGTGAAAAAAATTATGGCTTTTGTCTCTTTTCTTATGTATTAGTAGTATAAGATAGTAGTTTAATATCATTTTTTGCAGTTTTTTTTTTCAATGGTGCAAAATTTAAACACAACAATGGAATATGTGATTTTGAAGACATTCAAAAAACTGAAAAATCCACATTGTGTTTCCCAAATTTCAAATTAAAAGAACTTGTAAAACCCTCTACATTTAAACAAGGAGATTCAAATAACTGAAACCCAGCACTGTGTTTCCCATTCATAATTATTTTGTACAGTTTTTTAATTGAAACCTAGCAATGCGTTTCCCATTCAAAATTATGTTTTGCAATTTTTTTTTCAATGGTGTGAAATTTAAACACAACAATGGAATGTGTGATTTTGAAGACATTCAAGCAACTGAAATACTCCACATTGTGTTTCCCAAATTTCAAATTAAAAGAACTTGTAAAACCCTCTACATTTAAACAAGGAGATTCAAATAAATGAAACCTAGCACTGTGTTTCCCATTCAAAATTATTTTGTACAATTTTTTATTGAAACCTAGCACTGCGTTTCCCATTCAGAATTAGTTTTTATAGCTTTTTTTTCAATGGAAGGTGTAATTTTGAAGACATTCAAGCAACTGAAATACTCCACATTGTGTTCCCAAATTTCAAATTAAAAGAACTTATAAAACCCTCTACATTTAAACAAGGAGATTCAAATAAACGAAACCCAACACTATGTTTTCCCATTCAAAATTATTTTGTACAGTTTTTTATTGAAACCCAGCACTGCGTTTCCCATTCATAATTATTTTTTGCAGGTTTTTTTAAAAATGGTATGAAATTTAAACCCAACAATGGAATGTGTGATTTTAAAGACATTCAAGCAACTAAAATACTCCACATTGTGTTCCCAAATTTCAAATTAAAAGAAATTGTAAAACCCTCTACATTTAAACAAGGAAATTCAAATAAATGAAACCCATCACTCTGTTTCCCATTTAGAATTATTTTGTACAATTTTTTATTGAAACCCAGCACTGTGTTTCCCATTCAAAATTATTTTTTGTAGTTTTTTTTTAAATGGTGCAAAATTTAAACCCAACAATGTAATGTGTGATTTTAAAGACATACAAGCAACTGAAATACTCCACATTGTGTTTCCCAAATTTCAAATTAAAAAATCTTGTAAAACCCTCTACTTACAACAAATGTACCCCTCACCTTGATTTCGTCTATATTCTCCTACAAATCCTCCACGTGCACTCCACACTTCAGCTTATTTGGTCAATAGGCCTTCTCCTTGAAGTCGTCCACGTGTACTTAGACCTTCAACTTTCCCTTTCAACGTGCAAACAAGAAACAAAACAAATAGTATTTTCGCCTTGCTTTCTCCAAATAGAAATGGCCCACATCATTCCCTTCCACTTTTCCCACGCCAGACAAAAGAAACTTGCCAACGAAGCTAACCCACCCACTTTTTCACCCGACAATGGGCGGGAAAATGCACCTGACGGTGCCATTGACTCCCACTTGACCATCGCTCAGACGTTTCATCCCGTCCGCCGGTTTTAGGCATCTGGCAGGCCCCACACTATGACGTCTCGTCATGTTATGTATGTATCCATGTATGTTCTTATGTATGTTTTTCATACATTTTTTGATGTACATAGGTGAATTTTGTCTAGCAGTTAGCTGGCTTCATAGAAAATAAGATAGTTGTACTATAATGTTCTTTTTCAAAAAGAAAGAATTCGTAATTGTATATGACCTAGAAGAATGTGCAATTAAAAATCTATTTTATCTATGAAATTCATTGTTTCATGATTAAAGTAGAACATATGATTAATTCTAAAAATGGTCAAATCTTATTATAAATGTACTACATAGGCCAATAGTCTAATATTCTATAGCTTCAAAATATTTCTCATGCAAATGACTAATTTTTCTGAATTTTTTAATATTAAGAGTTCGTTTGTATTAAAATCATTGTCGTTTTATGACAAGGGAAATCATTGAAGAGTATCTAAGTGTTTTTAACAATTCCATCATTCTAGTTAAAGCTGCCCCACATGAATTTTGAATGGTTACATGTCATATTTATGTATTATTTTAATTTTAAATTAAAATTTGACAAAATCTTCATTAATGAATGGTTTAAAATATATATAAAATTTACAAATGTTCATAGATAAAATCTAATGACTTAAAAAAAAAATAATAATTAAGATAAATATTTCTTCATTTTAGATTAAATTGAAGGATAAATATGAATTTGAATGTCTCATACAAATAATAATCTGATGGATCAAGTTTAAAACTCAAATTGAAATAAAATTAAAATGAAAGAACTGCATATTGAAGTTGATCTCATGGATACAAGGCATATAGATGGCCTATGGAAAGAAAATGTTCTATAGGAATAAGTTTATTAATTCTAGTAATTTTGATTTAAGGACTTTGTTTTAAAAATTGATTTATAAATTATATTGATTGAAAACGGTAAAATTGAATAAAATTAGAGATTTGAAAGGAAATACAAAATATTGATAAAATAGTAGACTTAAAGTGGTCTTGTTTATTAAGATATGTTTATAGATTTTTGAACTCTAGTGTTAGTTGAAACACTTAGTTGATTTAAGACATTGTGGTGGGGAGTGTTATCTCTCAAGAGCTCATTTGCTCTTCCTAAGACCTATTCTTTGGTCCTACTAGGGCATTCTTCACTACCCTACTCAGAGGTCACCTAAGACCCCTATCTCCTTATAGAACTCTCCACCAATTTCAAATGCTCACCTTTGCTCTCAAATCACCATGAGCTCTCATGGGCTCAATTTTTCTACAAAGTTCCCAAACCATTCTTGGGAATAGGAATAGTTCTTCCTACTACTCCTTGTTTGATTTTTCTCCATTTTGATCCATCTTGGTGGATCCCTTCTTCATTTGGCTATCGAATTCAAGAAACTTAGTTTTTAGGCCTTGTAGCCTTTTTGGTTAATTAGGCCTCCTAAACCCACTGTTCTTGGCATAACTGCAAGACTTCCTTAACAAGTCCCCAAAATCTTTATGGATTCTCTCTATAGACCTCCTAGGATTCAAGATTTCCTAGGTTTAAGACCTTCTTAGTGTCCGTACATAGGTCTGTCACTAAACCCCTATTTTCAAGGGTTTCTAGGGTATGTAACACAATCCAGTTTCTTTTAGCTTAATTGAATGCTCTAATGGCCTCCTCTGCACTTCTCCTTGCATACACATGTTCAAGTCACATACCCCTACACCTCTACACCATGAATTGGCACAAACTAGTCCATTTAGCAAGTCTTCTTGCTGTTGTTCTATCCAAACAACTAGCTAGAATGCCTCTGCACTCGCCTAGAGCTTGATGGTTACATCAACTCCCCTGCACACAAAGAATCCAAACACTATATCTACACTATGTACATAGTCCCCTACTCAATTTCAAGTGGCCATGGAAGCTTTGCCGCGGGAAGTCAAGTGGGGATCATTATTTACAAAACTATCCCTGAATCGGGCAGTGAAACCAAGAACCAAAAGAACTTGCAAAACCTTAACCAGTAGAACTAAATGACTAAACCAATACTACACAAGGCAAGAACAGATCAAAAATGAAAGAATCAAAGCATTAGTTCAGTCCTTTCAATCCATTAATTGACTAGATGAAGGCTCTGTCATAGAAAACCAAATAAACTTGCTCTTTTCCAACTCACAATCTCTTCTTCCCAAATCTCAATCCATACAATAGCTTTCCCACATGTCATATTAGGGTTTTTCTAACCTTATATACCTTATTCCCACATGTTAGGACCCTTAGGTCGGGCTTAGAATAACATTAATGCCATTTACAAACGTTTAGGACAAATTGCCAAAACAACATTGTCAAGATTTGTCTAATCTCCTCATTAAGACTTCCCCAAACCTCAAGGCTCTAAACTAACCTAAATTTTCCACAACACACACATCAATTCAACCTTGGGACTTTATAGCCTAGTCCTTATTACCTTGGTGGTTGGATAGACCACCTACAAGCCAAAATTTGCAAAGATCTCTCCAAAAGACCTTAAGGTGCTCCTGCACCATTCTCCCCCTGCAACAAAGAAGTTAAGGCACTTGTGGTGTTAAGAACTTCTCACTGATACCATGCTTCTTGAAATCACTCTCTGCTATCCAAGTAGCCTCTGACTCCAGCTGGTGTCTCCACTTCACTAGGTGCTCCATGTATGTCTTGTGCCTAGTCCTCTTCTTCACCCTTGAATCCAGAATCCTATCAACTTGTGGTCTGATCAGATCAGGTACCTTGAGTCCTTCCACATCCTTACTCACCTCCACACTATACTGTTCCTCATCCATTTTTGGTCCTTTATACTTCACCAAGTCCTTCACATTGAAGATAGGCGAAATGGACATCTCCTTGGGTAACTCCACCTTGTATGCATTTGATCCATACTTAGCCAACACTTTACATGGCCCTATCCTTTTCATCTACAACTTACTTGGTATGCCTTTCTATAGTCTTTCCTTGTTCAAGTATACCATCACCGAATCACCTATTTCAAATTGTAGATCTCTCTTCCCTTCATCTCTTTTAGCCTTCAACTTCTGGTTAGCCTCCATTAATGTCTTCTTTACCTGCTCATGAACCTCTCTCATTGACTGAGCAAAATCATCAGCATGTCCAATGATTCCTTCATAACCTTTTAGATCTCTTAGCTCAAGTACACCTCTTTGATGTAGTCCATATACAATTTCAAATGGACTCTTACCAGTAGACCTGTTTGTGCTATCATTATAGGCAAATTCTTCCTGTGAAATGACTTGTTCCCATCCTTGTCCATACTCCTTAGTTAGACACCTAAACAAGTTACCAAGTACCCTATTTATCACCTTTGTTTGTCCATCTGTTTGAGGATGATATGTTGAACTATGAGACAAGTTGGTTCCTAACCTCCTCCAAAGAGTTTTCCAAAAGTGTCCCATAAACTTCACATCTCTGTCTGCAACTATGCTCTTTGGAAACCCATGTATCCTTACTACCTCCTTGAAGAACAGGTGTGCAATCTGACTTGCATCATGTGTTGTTTTTCATGGGATGAAATGGCTCATCTTGCTGAATTTGTCCACTACCACAAACACATTGTCAAAACCAGTCGGTGTCCTAGGTAGCCCTACTATGAAGTCCATGCTTATGCATTCCCATGGTCTATTTGGGATGGGTAATGGCTGATAAAGACTTGCATTTGTTGATGTTCCCTTTTCCTTTTGACACACTCCACATTTCTCCACATACCTTCTTACATCTCTTTGCATCTTAGGCCACCAATAGAACCTCTCCACTAAGTCTAGGGTCTTGTTCAATCCAAAGTGTCCACTCAAACTACCATTATGCTTTTCTTGGATAAGATTCTCCCTCATGGAACCTCTTGGAACACATAATTGTTTCCCTCTGAACAATAGGAGATTCTGCAAAGTATAATTTGCATATTCACTGTGAAAATGGTTTTCAAAATCAGTACATACCTTGTAGATCACTGAGAAATCAGAATCTCCTTCGTATAGCTCTTTGAATCCTTCAACCCCTGTGCTCTACAACTGTATCTCTTGAATGGTAAGCAATCTCCTACTAAGGGCATCTGCAACCTTGTTGTTAACCCCTTTCTTGTGCCTGATAGTAAAGGTGTATGACTGCAAAAACTCCATCCATTTGATGTGCCTCAAACTGAGCTTCTCTTGAGTATTGATGTAGCTTAAGGCCTGATTGTTGGCGTATACCATAAATTATTTGGGCAATAGGTAGTGCCTCCACTTTTTAAGAGCTTGTACTAAAGCATACAACTCTAAGTCATAGGATGAGTACCTAGACTTTGCTTCATTTAGCCTTTCACTAAAAAATGCCACTGGCCTGCCTTCTTGGCTTAGGACTACACCCACTGCTATGTTGCTTGCATCACATTCCACTATGAATGGTTTGTCAAAACTTGGTAAAACTAGGATTGGCTGGGTAGCTATCTCCCTCTTCAATCTTTCAAATCCTTCATTGCCTTATTTGGTCCACACAAAATTTGTTTTCAGTCCTCCTTTGATGGTGTCAAGGACCGGTGCACAGATTTCACTAAAACTTCTAACAAACTTCCTATAGAATTGAGCTAATCCATGGAAACTCCTAACTTCAGTCCCTGTCTTGGGCGTAGGCCAACTGAGAATGGCTTCAACCTTGCTCTTGTACATCTTCAAGTTCCCTTGAGATACTATAAATCCTAGGTAGACTAGCTCTTGCTCCATAAACTCACTCTTCTCAAGATTTATGGTGAGCTTCTCCTCTTGAAGTTTCTTCAACACAAGTTCTAAGTGCTTCATATGTTCTTCTTTTGTTTTGCTAAAGATGAGGATATCATCTAAGTA
Organism: Sequoiadendron giganteum; assembly: GCA_007115665.2. NCBI lineage: Eukaryota > Viridiplantae > Streptophyta > Pinopsida > Cupressales > Cupressaceae > Sequoiadendron > Sequoiadendron giganteum. Next base: position 345,136,911 of record CM021103.1, on the reverse strand, counting down.
GACTACCACAAAGACTCTGATATAGTCCTTCAAGACCTCATTCATCACCTTCATAAAAGTGCTAGGTGCATTTGTAAGACCAAATGGCATTACTAACCACTCATATAACCCCTCTATGGTTTTAAAAGCTGATTTCCATTCATCTCCCTCTTTCATCCTAATCTGATAGTAGCCACTTTTCAAATCAATCTTGTTGTAGTACTTAACACCCCATAAATAGTCCATTAAGTCTTCTATCCTATGAATAGGAAACCTATATCTAATGGTTATCCTATTTATGGCCCTAGAATCAGTATGCATTCTCCACTTATCTCCTTTCTTAGGTGCCAACACCACTGGAACAACACATGGGCTTATGCTTTTTTTGTTCAACCCTTGGTCCAAGAGTTCTTGAACTTGCCTTGCTATCTCTTTGTTCTACTTTGATGTCATCTTGTATGCAGCCTTGTTAGGTAATGTTGCTCTTGGCACAAAGTCTATTTGACGACTGATTACCCTTTTAGGTGGTAGTGTAGCTGGTGTGCCTTCACAAATGATATCCCTGAACTGGTCCAACAATTGCTTCACTTCTCCTGTCAGAGGTAGCCGACTAGGTGACTCCTCCTCCTTTGGCTTCAACATGATTGCATAGACAACTCCTTCTTCCTCCTTCATGTATTTTAGGAATTCCTTTCCACTCATCAAAAGTACACTGGATTCTGCCTTCTCCATTGTGCCTTCTTCTATCAAAGACTAGATTTTGTATGTCACTCCATCCTTCTTGAATGAATACTTATTCTCCTTGCAATGATGTACTGCCTCCCTGTCATATTGCCATGGTCTTCCAAGCAAAAAATGGCATGCATCCATTGGTAACACATCACATAGTATCCTATCTTGATACTTCCCTATAGAAAAATCAACCCAAACTTGTTCATTGACCAATATATTTTGCCCCTTATTCAACCAAGTAACCTTGTAAGGACACACATGGGGTATCTTGATGAGGTTCAACTTCTGTACTGCCTCCTTTGATATGAAATTATCAGTAGATCCTGAGTCAATGATGACCTTGCAGACCTTACATAGTATCTTGTACTTGAATCTAAAAAGAGCTCTCCTCTGTTTGTGTTCATCCTCGGTAGGTGCTTTAATCAAGATCCTTCTCAACATGAGACTCTCTCCTTTCTCTGAATCTAAGCTCACCTCGAAGTGCTTGGAACAATCCTCTTATTTTACATAAGTAATCTTCTTCTCACCTTGTGAAGATGCTAGCTTGTTAGGACACCTATAAGCCGAATGACCCAACTGTCCACAATTGTAACACTTCATGGAAGCAAAATGAGAACTTCTCCCAAATCCTCCTGATTTGTCTCTTCCACCATTGTGTGAACTTCTACCTATGTATCCTCCTCTACTATTTGTCTCATGGGATTGTTCACCAACCTTAGAATCACCTCGGCTTCTATTCTAATTGCTCCTTCCACCAAAACCTCCTCTATGTCCACCTCTAGGGTCTCTACCTCTTCCTTTACCCTTGGTATTAGAATCTTGTCTCTTTTTCAGTTTCTCTTCCACTTTAATAGCCACCTGATAGCAGCTACAGAGGGTAGTAAGTTTGAAGAGACTCAACTCCTCTTGTATGTTCCATCTAAGGTCGTTGAGATATCTAGCAACCTTAATTATTTCAGTTTCTTGCACTCTAGACCTAAGGCTTAGCTTTTGGAACTCTTCTATGTAGGCAACTACATCTAGTTCTCTTTGTCTGAGATTTTGCCTCTTCTTATGCAATTGGATGTCATAGTCCTTAGGTACATAGTTTTCCTTTACTTTAGCCACCATTGTTTTCCAATTTCCTATTGGCTTCTTGCCTTCCTCCTCTCTTTCTTCTTGCAAGAACTTCCACCAAGTTAATGCTTGTCCTCTTAACCTTGATTTAGCTATCTTCACCTTTTGTGCCTCTGTAACCCCATCACATTCAAAGTGATTCTCCATTCCCTCAATCCATTCCATAACTAACTCTGCATCCATTCTTCCTGTGAAAATAGGGATGCCTTTTAGTGCCTTGCCACTTAATGCCTTCAATGCTTTGAGGAAGGGTTCTTCTGCTAATGGAGGGTCAAGTTCTGGTTCAATCTCTTCCTCAACTTGGTCCTTACCCTTGTCTTTGTCCCCTGCTAACTGCACTTTCATCTTGCTTGAAGTCTCTGCAACCTCTTCTAGTTTTTCCCTCATTTCTTCCATGATTTCTTCAAGACGTCTATTCTTTTCTTGTTGCTCTATCAAATCTCTAGCTAGCTTTGCATTAGTCACCATGGTGCTTTCTCCTATGGATTCACTTCTCAATTCCCAAGCCTTTTTTTATGGCTCTGATACCAATTTGGTGGGGAGTGCTATCTCTCAAGAGCTCATTTTCTCTTCCTCAGACCTATTCTTTGGTATTGATAGGGTATTCTTCACTACCCTACTTAGAGGTCACCCCTAAGACCCCTATCTCCTTATAGAACTCTCCACCAATTTCAAATGCTCACCTTTGCTCTCAAACCACCATGAGCTCTCATGGGCTCAATTTTTCTACAAAGTTCCCAAACCATTCTTGGGACTAGGAATAGTTCTTCTTGCTACTCCTTGTTTGGTTTTGCTCCATTCTGATCCATCTTGGTGGATCCCTTCTTCATTTGGCTATCGAATTCAAGAAACTTAGTTTTTAGGCCTTGTAGCCTTTTTGGTTAATTAGGACTCCTAAACCCACTGTTCTTGGCATAACTCCAAGACTTCCTTAACAAGCCCCCAAAATCTTTATGGATTCTCTCTATAGACCTCCTAGGCTTCAAGATTTCCTAGGTTTTAGACCTCCTTAGTGTCCATACATAGGCCTGTCACTAAACCCCTATTTTCAAGGGTTTCTAAGGTATGTAACATAGTCCGGTTTGTTTTAGCTTAATTGAATGCTCTAATGGCCTCCTCTGCACTTCTCCTTGCATACACATGTTCAAGTCACATACCCCTACACCTCTACACCATGAATTGGCACAAACTAGTCCATTTAGCAAGTCTTCTTGCTGTTGTTCGTTCCAAGCAACTAGCCAGAATGCCTCTGCACTCGCCTAGATCTTGATGGTTACATCAACTCCCCTATACACAAAGACTCCAAACACTATATATACACTATGTACATAGTCCCCTACTTGATTCCAAGTGGCCATGGAAGCTTTGCCATGGGAAGTCAAGTGGGGATCATTATTTACAAAACTGTCCTTGAACCGGGTAGTGAGACCAAGAACCAAAAGAACTTGCAAAACCTTAACCAGTAGAACTAAATGACTAAACAAATGCTACACAAGGTAGGAACAAATCACAAATGAAAGACTCAAAGAATTATTTCAGTCCTTTCAATCCATTAATTGACTGGATGAACGCTCTGTCATAGAAAACCAAATAAACTTTCTCTTTTCCAACTCACAATCTCTTCTTCCCAAATCTCAATCCGTACAATAGCTTTCCCACATGTCATATTAGGGTTTTTATAACCTTATATACCTTATGCCCGCATTTTAGGACCCTTAGGTCGGGATTAGAACATCATTAATGCTATTTACAAACGTTTAGGACAAATTGCCAAGACAACATTGTCAAGATTTGTCTAATCTCCTCATTAAGACTTCCCCAAACCTCAAGGCTCTAAACTAACCTAACTTTTCCACAACACACACATCAATTCAACTTTGGGACTTTATAACGTAGTCCTTATTACCTTGGTGGTTGGATAGAACCACCTACAAGCCAAAATTTGCAAAGATCTCTCCAAAAGACCTTATGATTGCGATTACGATTGATATGATTGCTTTATTATATTATATGTTTAAACTTATGTTAAGTTTTTAATGTAAATGATAAATGATTTCCTTAACTCAAAAAAATGTATGCACTTTTGGAGGTTTTATTGTATGATTATAATGGCCTAGTAGAGGGGTTATTACAATAACCAAAACATCATGATTAGGAATGTCATGTGTTTCTCTATGCAGTAACACCACATATGTCTTAAGCAACACTAAGAACATCATTACCTATCTAAGGTGAGAGAATTGTGTTGTGCAAAAATATCCATCTCAAAATAGGAATATCATAAGATCCATGTGAATAGAAAAAACCATAATCATGATCAATAAGGATAAAAGGAAGCAAGGCCCATCCCTAGTAGATACATTCTACAAAAAATCTAGTGGTAAGGTTGGAGCTCTATATATGAGTAATAAAGGTGATAGAGTTATAACTCCTAACATTAATATACACATCTCAGTAACACTATAATAACTCTCTATGAATGAAATTAGCTATAGATTTATAAATATTTGGGCAAATATGAATCTCTCAATAACATAGTCAAAATTGTTTGTGAGTGACAATGGTGACATAGTTAGTTTTTTTATAAAAATACACATATTCATCCTAATTGATCATGCATTTGCATAATCCTACATCTCCAAAGAACTAGTCCTTGGTGCCAATATCTATGTAGTGCCTACCTATTCCTAGCATGTGATGTTAATGGTAGTATTATATTTCATATATATTAAGGTGTTGATCGTTCTTTGATATTATTGTTTTATGTCTTGATTCCTTGTCTCCTATAAGGCTATTTTATTTTTATGCTTGATGCAAGTGGCATTGAAGTGCATGTGTGATTTGATGGAAAGTCTATTGAAAGGGGATGAATTTATTTTACTTTGGATGTGTTCTTAGGATGCGTGCATGATGCGGGCTTTCCTGAATGATGATTATTATGCTTTGGTTCATGAATATATGTATTAATATAGATATTAAAAATAAATGATATCACAAAAAATGTCATTTAAATACAATGCAATTATGGATATGATGTTGTACACCATGGGATAATTATGTGATACTTTGACTATTTATATATATGGAGCAGGTACACTTGAAATGTGTGTTGAGTGGTTATAGGTACTAGGTATTTCTCCACCTAGCTCCATAGGTCTAAGTATACCTCGACAGTGGTTATAAGGAGATGTCACATTGGCCATTTATTATTTTTTCTTACCTGTCGTACTCGATCTGAGTGTGAGACCCTTGTTATTTCACTCGTGTTGACCCGAATACTACCATTGGTAGGATTTTGGATATCGTAACCCTTCTTGTGGATGTCTCATGAATGTATGGTTGATGTTTGTTAAATTTTTGATTTCTGTAATTTAATTCAATTAAATGCTTATATGGATTTAATAATGAAATTATAGGTTGAATGTTATTGGGAAATCAATTTAGTCAATTTTTAGGACTTGGGGGTTGTTTGTGGGAATTTCAAATGGATAAATGGAAAAAATGAGTTATATTAGTTTAATCGGATTTAAATCCTGATTTTCACAAAGTGATGTTAAATATGCCTTATATATTGATACATAGAAAAAGGAGTGAACATTATGTTTAGTGTTTAAATCTATGGTTCATTTTAGGGTCCTTTTTCCAAGTTGCATTAGAAGGTGGATTAACAAGGTGAATAGTTTGACTATCAACCAAAGAGGTGAACCAATCAAACCTAGATCCACTTTCTTGGGACCTTGAAGATGGATGGGAAATGATTTTGAATGATTAACCTAATTGAGATATATGACCTAATATGACAAATGTAATAAACTAGAAATATATAGACTGAAACTATAAATTGTTGGTGGATATAGGGAAGGTAGGCTGATGTGTACCTATCAACAAAAGTTGAATCTGGCATTTGTAGAGGGACACGATCACCCAGGGGTGTATGGGTCCCTAATAGGGGGTCTTGAAACTAATTATGTACTCCTTTGATGCTAGCTCTATGATTTTATTTCCCAATTGCAAACTTTTCAGAATATCATCAATAAATTCTACAGGTGAGTATTTGTGGCTTGACAAGATATGTGACAAAAAATGAAACAACAGAGAATTTTACTTCAATATCTCTTCAATCCTCTTCAAACCTATAACTTGCACATTCACAAAGATGAGAAATGTTGTTCCATTTTAGGCGCTTGCCTTAGTTAAACCCCGTGTTAGTGTTTCTACTTCCATAATGGCAATGCCAATGATAGAAATGATAATTGAAAGGAAGGAATGATGAAAGAACACAACACTACAACTCACCGCCCTTCAATGGCTCCCTTGATGGACTGAAGTCGTACACATCACCTCAAGGATCTTGTATCTTGTTTGATAGTTTTTCTTGAATGCTTGCATGCTTGCAGACCTACAACAATGTTATCCTTCACAAAGCAACATGAACACACATAAACTTTAACATGATGTTGGATCCTGAATTGCTACAATAAACTCTAATAATGTTGCTCTTGACTTGCTCTTTAACAATAATATTTGCTCTTGGATGCTATATAATTTTGATTAATAGATGTTAGATTTTAAATGGTAAGTCAACTAGGTATTTATAGGCACCTATTCTAATTTACCAAAAATCAAATCCCAAAAGCCAAAAATTAAAATTAAAATTCTAAATGTGGAAATGTTGTCAACAACATATTAACAATTGGTCCTCAAAAATATAGGGGAGCACATACACCCTCCTAGCCCTATTTACTAGGACATTAAATGTCAAGATCATAATATTATTTATTTTTATTCATTTAAAGCTTGCAACTTTGTCAGAAAATGATAAAAATAGGATTTAGAATACATAATTTAGGAAATTAGGGACTTTATTAGGTACAATAAATTAGGGGGGCCAAAATATAGTGTGAAATTGTTAAGGGTGGAAATTTTATACACTACATTTAGCCCCCAGTTTAGTGAGAGTATGAACTTACACTTAGATTCACACTAAAGTAGAGAAATATGCATCAAGAAGGGTTCAATTGTACCAAATAATGAAGAAATGGGATGACTAAGAATCAAGGAGGGTGATCAAGCCCCATGAATCTAAGATCCCATGGAAAACCAACATAAGCACAAAGGAACACACATGTTTGATATGTAGCAAGATAACATACACACACATACATGCCAACATGAAATACAAAATAGGCTATTGACTAACAAGTTGTATTATGCTAGGACCCATACAAAAGGTCATTCATCACTTACACAATAGAAAAGTCTAATTTTTGCTAGGTGAATCATAAACTGGAAGGCACACGATCTAGTGAAGTCTGATATTCACTAAGTGAGCCCCCAAGATAAGATGGGAAACACACTAAGTCTACAAGGTGTACCCATAATGGAAAAATGAGAAATACACACTAGGTCTACAAGGTATGCCCAACCATACCAAGAGTTATACTCCCTAATAACTCTGATAAGGTGTCACAAGATGCAATGCTAATGCTACACAATTCAATTCCCATAAACAAAGTGAAGCAAAAATATGTCAATGTCAATATCAAGTGTTAATGTCAACACACCACTAAGTCTAGCCTCTATGGACAAAGTGAAGAAAAATAATGCTAATGTATGCCCCCACTTTAAATAAATTGTAAAAAACCATGCTATCGACAATTTCTTTAAAGTAGAAAAAATATAAATGTCATGTATCAAGAGATCATAAGAGTTTATTTGGAAACCCCTATGCCAAGGATATGTTTCCAAATAAAGCTACATAATGATAAGGGGTTGCCCCCAAATAAAATGTGACAAACAACATGGAAAGGTGCACTGAGGGATCCATGGGTCTGGGGTCAGTATACGTCTTTGGTGCAGTGATACGATAGAGCTCATAACTAACATCATTCCCCAAATAGTTGTGGAACAACGAACACAATGCAAGAATGACACATAGAGAGAAGACAAATAAAATTTTGGGTCAACATGGAAGAGACCTAAATGTCTCAATGCCTTGCATCATCCCTAAAAGGAAAACATAAAACATAGAGAAAAGACAAGGCTTATGACATATAGAAGAATGAATATATAAATAGAAGAATGTCACAACAGGTTCATTTCCTTTGTATCCTTGTGTCAATAGAGCAACAAAGGCCATCCAAAGAAAACTCACAAAAATAAAGTCGCGACAAGCAAAAAAACATGGGAGATCATATCACGTGCAAGAAAACACAAATAACACATGATACAAATATAAATAATTACCACACATGTGATCCAACCTCAAGTAGGTCATCCACATCCCAATATTGCTCATCATAAATGGAAGGCAGACAACTAGCCAAACAGACTACAACAAGTGCCATACTAGGAGTATCTTTAGGTGTAACACGTGGTGGGTCACTCTCATCAAGAGGATCATCATAGTTTCCCCCATATTAACTCATTTTCTTTGAAAATAAAACATTAAGCTCATTATGCACCTCCTCATCAATTTTAGCAATTTCATCATCAATATCTAAATTGATCATAATGGGAGGTTTTAAGAAAATTTCATTTGAGTTCTCTTGTTTTATTTATTTCTTTAGTTTTATGTCTTATTTTGGTCAAAGTTTGATTTCTTCTTGAGTTTTCAAATGGGTGTTAGATTATCATGCAACATTTTATTCTTTTCTTCCAATTGATAGGTAATAGAATGATGTCTAACCCTATGCTCTTTAGCATTTCTTTTTTTTCTTTCACAATTTTCAAGTTGTTATGGGGTAGGAATGAGTTTATCAACTATAGATTTATTTTCTCCTATAAGTGAGGAACTAAAGGAACCATTGGGGGTTGGGAAACCAATGTTTCTTTAGGTCTATACGCTTGTTTTATCTTTGAAGGCACAAAGGGAATCATCTTATTGTCTCTGAGTCTCTTATAGGAGATGGGCAGAGGGAATGGAGTATCTTGGTTACTTGGAAGGGTTTTTGGCTCAATAATAGGTTCATTCATGATGGGCTGGGGAGAAGGAACAACCATGGACCTATCACACTCAGTAATATTGCTAAGAGATAACTTTGTTATGTGCTTTGCCTTGAAATTTTGATAGGACTTGAAAATGAAATCTTCATGAGGCTTTATAAGTTTCATAATCTGAGGCCAAAATAAGTCCAATGAAAAATTTCCACGGGAAGATAAAGGATTGAATCCACTATGGTTTAATGTAAATATCTCATTTACAAATGGAAACTTTTTGCACTTGTGAATAACCAAATGGACAACATTCATGGAGTGTAGCCATGAATAAATTAGCTTCACAAGAAATTAGTCTGACAAAGGGATGATGGAGAATGAGACATTTAATTGTTTTCATCCAACCTTGAGAGGAAGAGTGATGGAACCTATCATAGGGTGAGCAAAAACATCATGAGTTTTTATCCATGCTTTCGATTGTCATAGGTATCTTGATAAAGCTCTTGCACAAACAAGAATTCTTTAGCGATCACATTCTCTGCACACATGGGATAAATAAGTGTTCCTTGTGCAAGTTTATTATTGATACAATCAACAATGTAGAGAGGATCATTAGGGGCATGCCTAAGTTCATCATCATTAGTGAAAGCAATCTCGAGTAACATGATAGTTTCACCCTTATGAGGTTGGACATCCACAAAACCAACCATTGTTTGTAGACCATATTCATTATGATTGTAATCATTATTGATGTCGTTGGTGTATCAATATTCATCTCATCATTCTTATCATCACAAGATTGCACAAAGTTGGTTGCATTATTAAGCATGGGATTGGTAAAACATTATAAATTTTGGTTAGGCGGGGCAATTGAATGTGATTAGAATTAATGAGGTATTGAACTTGATGTTTAAAACACATAAATTATTTTGTATCCTGTCCATTTGTGCAGTGGTATTGACAAAAGGCACTTGGGTTGAAACATGTGGGTAGAGGTTTGGTTGTATCCGTAGGTCTAATTGGAGATAAGCAGATTAGATTCTTACCCAAAAGTTGCAACATAATTGAATGGAGGGAATCAGGTAGAGGGGTAAATTATCTATCTTTTTCCCCAAATTGGTATGGGATTGAATTTATGGTAACAAATTGAGGCTCAACATGATTTTTTTGGGATTTATTTATCTTTAGAAGGTTCTTGTTAGGTTTCTTGAATGGTTGGTAATATTGTTGATGTACAGGCTCAAATTTCTTAGTATGAGTCAAATTTTGATAGTCACGAAGTGTCGTACACAAGCTTATAAAGGATGGAAATTTTATTAATAAGACTTTTTCCCTTATGTCTTTTTTCTAGTTGTCAATGAACATTATTTGGGTTTTTACATCAGGAAGAATTAGATTGACTTGTGATAATATCAATTGATAGAAGTTTATGAAATCTATAACCTTTTCACCTTTTTTTTGTTTGCATCACATTAAATTAGTTATATTGATCTTAGGACCAATGTTGATTGGGAAATGATTGAGGAAAGCATCAACAAGCTCATTAAATGCATGGATTGAGTTATTGAGCAATGAACAAAACCACTCCAAGGTCATGTCTTTCAATCACCTAGGGAAAATTTTAGCTATGAGCTTATCCTCAAAAATAAATTCACTAAACATGACAATATATGTTGATATGTGATTACGAGGGCCCCCTTTACCATTGTACTTGTCAAATCAAGGGATCTCTATGTTTTGTGGAATTTTTTCTTTGAATATATCAAGTGATAATGGGTTCCTTTTAATATATATTGTGATGGTTGTCCACTTTGGTTTTGGTTCATTGTTGAGGTTTGTTGTTGAAGTGATGTCACATTTTACAAAAGTTGGTTTATGAAAAAATCATTGTTTGACATGTTTTGGGAATGAGGTGAATATGGTGGAATGGTGTATGTGCTTGATGGGCTACTGTGTTGTAAAGTTATGAGTGGGGATGGAACTTGAGGTGTGACATGTGAGGATTCAAAAACATAAGGATTTCCAGTGGAAATACCTATTGTTGAAGTTGCTCGAAGACTTTGTTT
>CM021103.1:344919532-345125982 GCA_007115665.2 Sequoiadendron giganteum | reverse complement strand
AATCATGATTTATTTTGTGACACACCTAGAAAGACTAACCTAAATGTCTTGGGGATTCAAAGATGAATCTTGCCTACGTAGCAAGTGCGCAGAGACAACGTAGTTCGGACATGGATGAAATATTGATTTTGACAGGACTAATTAGATTGATCAGAGATTGACTTTGACTCTATTTTTGGATTTTGACATTGATTTGGATGTTTTTGTATTTTCTTAGGACATTTTCAAATTTTTATGATTTTTTCAGGACTTTTTCAGATTTTTATGATTTTTTTAGGACTTTTTCAGATTTTTATGATTTTTTCAGGACTTTTCAAAATGCAGAATCATGTGCGGTACCCACTGCAGTTGCATGATAAAGGTCTTGCCCCCAGACAGAGTGGGAGTATCCGATTTTGAAATGATATGGAGATAGGTAAACGCAAGGCAAAGGTAAGGATATGCCAGGACTGATGTCAACCAAATGTTAACCATGGTTGGAATTGACAGGACTTAGGACAGATGTCATGAATGTGTCAGGCCTTTGTGATTATAACAAATGTATAAAGGTCATTTTTGAGTGACAGTAGATGGTGAAGCAATGATTGACTATGCATGGCGCCTGTTTGCCAGGTTTTCACCATGGTACCTATCCAAAGCACCTGTTTGCCAAGTTTTCACTATTGGATGAGTTCATTTCTTTTTACTATTTTTGTCATTTTTCAAATTCTTTTTTTTTTTGTATTTTGTAGGTTTTTAGCCCAAGGTCTCTGATGCTATGTGTAGAATTTTCACAGGTGTAAACTGTTGATAGGTTATGTTAACTATTCTCCATTAGGTGTAGCCAACTGATAAGCTCCGAAACCAAATGCAACAGTAATGATATACGGACCAAGCCAATTAGCCTCAAACTTGCCAGGATTTTCACGATCTACTTGATTTATGGGATTCTGCATGAGAACCAAGTCACCAATTTTGAACTTTCTCACCATGTCTCTTTTGTTATAACTTCTGCAAAGACAGTTTTGATATGCCTGCAGATGATTTAAGGCATTTTGTCATCTTTCTTGTAGCATTTCTAGTTCATGTAGGCAAGTATGTCTGCACTCTTCATCATTAATCATTCCTTTCAAAGAGACTCAGAGAGAAGGAATTTTGACCTCGATGGGTAATATGGCCTCAGATCCATAGACCAGGGAAAATGGAGTGGCTCCAGTGGGGGTGCAGATACTGGTACGATAGGCCAATAAAGCAGGATTAAGTTGGAGGTGCCAATCTCGGCCAGCGTCGTTGACGGTCTTATTCAGAATGCGAAGGATTGTTTTGTTGGATGCCTCAGCTTGGTCATTACCTTGTGGGTAGTATGGGGTGGAAAAATGGTGTTGAATGTGGAATCGCTCACAGAGTTCATGAACGTCCTGATTTTTAAATGGAATGTCGTTATTTGTGATGATGGATTGTGGGACAGCATACCGAAAAATGATGTAATTTAGGATGAACTTGGATATTTGCTTGTCAGTGATGTGGATTAGAGGGACAACTTCAATCCACTTAGTGAAATACTTAGTGGCGGTTATTATGAATTTATGGCCATTTGAAGAGGATGGATGGATCTTACCCATGAGGTCGAGTCCCGATTGTGCAAAAGGCCATGGAGAAGTGATAGGTCTCAATTCTTGTGCAGGTGCATGAATCAGATCACTGTGCACCTAACATTTTTGACATGTTCTGACAAACTGAAGAGCATCTTTTTCCAATGTCGGCCAATAGTACCCCAGTCTGGTGACTTTCCTAGCTAAGGTTGGACCACTCGAATGAGATCCACATATACCCTCATGTACTTCTCGTAAATTTTTTTGGGCTTCATCAGTGTCGAGACAGCGAAGAAGGGTGTTGTCAAAGGCATGGTGGTATAAGGTGTCACTGACAATGGTATGTCTGGCTACTTTTTAGATGAAGGATTTTCTTTGGTTATTAGACAAGTTAGCTGGGAGGATTTCAGATTTAAGGTAGTCGTATATATCCTGGTACCAAGGTGAGCTGGGACCAACAATCTCACACACCATTGTTGACTCTGGAATATCATATGTAGGCATCAGAAGTTGTTCTACTAGAAATTCAAACTGTGACACATTCTTAGGGATGTCTAAAAGAGATCCAATGGTAGCCATTGCATCAGCTGCTTTATTTTGTGTTCTTGGGATTTGTTCAAATGCAATCATTTTGAAGTACATTAAGAAACTATCCACCATGCGCTTATAATGGAGCAACTTTTCATCTTTTGTGTCATAGTCATCATTCACTTGGTTGATAACTAATTGAGAATCCCCAAATACAGGGACTGTCTGAATTTTCCATTGAATTGCTATTTTTAGACCTGTGACCAATGCCTCGTATTCTGCAATATTATTTGTACAAGGCAAAGCAATCCGAAATGATTTAGAAATTGAATCCCCTTGTGGAGTGATAAATAATATTCCTGCTCCTGAGCCGTGCCCAGTGTGGGATCCATCAAAGTATAATTTCCATGGTAGAGTTGGTTCTTCATGAAAGATTGACTCATCAAGAAAATCAGTGATTAGCGGATGAGTAGCTCGGATTGGTGCATCTGCCATTGATTTGCTATTACCTATCCTTTTATAGCCTTGAACTGTACATACTGTATGTCATATTCGCTTAAGATCATGACCCATTTTTCCAAGCGACCTGTCAATGCTGCTCGACTTAGGAGATATTTAATGGGATAATCTTTGCTATCAGATGTGTTTGATGACTTAGCATATAGTGTCTTAGTTTTTGTGCCGCAAAGACAAGTGCCAGGCATGCTCGTTCAATGGGTGTATAGTTGAGTTCATACCCAATTAATGTGCGACTGATGTAATATATGGCTCTTTCTTTTTCTTCATGGTCATTCTGTGCCAATAATGCCCTCAGTGCATTTGTCATTATAGATACATATAGAATCAGTGGTTTTCCCTCAATAGGTGGCATTAATACTGGAGCTATTAATAAATATTCTTTGATTTTTTCAAAGGCCATGTTGCACTTATCTGTCCATACAAATGGAATGCTCTTGCGGAGTAGATACTAGAATGGTTGACACTTGTCTACCAACTGTGCAATGAAGCGACAAATAGACTGCAATCTGCCCTGAAGTGTGCGCAACTCTCTAATTCCCTTTGGTGGAGGCATGTCCAGAATTGCTTTTACTTTTGCGGGATCAACCTCAATGCCTTGTCTTGAAACAATGTATCCTAGCACCTTGCCTGAAGTGACTCCAAAGACACATTTCTTTGGGTTCAATCTATCCTTGTAATCCTCAAGCCGTCTAAAATTTTTATCCAAGACGTTGAGATGTTCTGTCCTTGTCAAAGATTTTTCCAATAGGTCATCCACATAATCTTCCATTAGAATGTGCATCATGTCATGGAAGATTGTTGTCATGGCCATTTGGTATGTTGCACCTGCATTCTTTAAACCAAAAGGCATGACATTCCAACAGTATGTTCCCCAAGGACAAGTGAATGCTATTTTATGTTGATCCTCTATTGCAATTCTGATTTGGTTATATCCTGAGAAGCCATCCATGAGAAATAACATCTCATATCCTATCGTGAGGTTGACAATCATGTCTATGTTTGGTAGGGGGAAGTCATCATTTGGACAAGCTTTGTTTAAATCTCTGAAATTTGTGCAGATATAGATTTGTCCATTTGGTTTAGTAACAAGAACAATGTTTGATATCCAATCCGCATAATCAATTGACCTTATGAATTCAGCATCTAGTAACTTTTTTAGTTCTTCCTTGACAAGTAGTGCAATCTGTGGGTGCATCTTGCACAACTTTTGTTTGACCGGCTTGATTCCTGGAATTAAAGGAAGATGGTGTAGAACCAATTCAGGATCAAGCCCTGGCATGTCAACATATGACCATGCGAAGTTAACTTTTCTGTCTGTGAAGAATTGTTTGAATTCAGGGTTTTCTTCATCTGACAATGATGCAGCCAAGAGAACAATTTTAGGATTCTTTGGTGTGTTTAGGTTAACTTCCACTATATCTTCAATAAGCATAGCTGATTTTTCCTGTGTTACGGGAAGAAAGTCCAATCCTCCATCCTTAGGCACCTCAGAGAGGTTTTCACCTTTAGATACGTCCTTTGTTTTTACTATTTTATTGCCAGAAGGTGCCTTGCGGTTTTCACCTAAAGGCATTTCTTTTTCTTTTTTACTTTTTGCATTTTTGCGACTAGAGGATTGCATAGTCTCCCCGAAGTAAGTTGTACAATCTAGATCTATGGAGAACCCTATTTTATGATCTCCCCATGGAATACCTTCTCTTAGCCCCATGAATTCTACAATTGCCTCGTCATTTTGAGATATGTCCATTACCGGTGGATCTTGTTGGTCCCAGTCGATCAGTTGTGGGTAAACAAGGGGGATTCCATCATCAGTGTTGGTGAAGGATGGGGAGGATGTGGAAAGTGTGCAAATTGATGCCTCAAGTGTAAAGAAAAAGTTATCAATTCCAACTTCCGTGTCTGATGCAATGGATGGTCCATACTCTAAGTCAGATGAATCAAATTCAAAATCATAATATGGGATGAAATTATCAACATCGTGACTAGTAGTAGGCATTTCAAAAGTATGGATGATGGGCTCAGATAGGTCAGGCTCATGGGTGGGCTCAGGAATGGGGTGGGGTGATTCAAGTATTTCCGATGACACTTTGTGTTCCTCTGGATTCCAAGGAATGCTCACCGATTTCTTGTCTTTAGAATGTCGGTCAATAGGGTCAATGTTATATTGTTGGTGGAATCATTCTTCAAAGGAAGGTTGGCCAGGTTCTAAGAATATTTCATCAATGTCAAATTCACTGACAGTTTTGGCAAATCCCCATTCCCATTCATTTGAGTCCATTTAAGTTAGGGATTCTTCACTTTTCCCGACAGTTTCTGTTGCCGTTACGTCCTTACTTGAAAATTCATAGATACATTGATCGTCAGTTCTGAGTTGGTCGAACCCTAGCCCTATGTATCTTGGTCTTGTTGTTATAATAATAGGTTCCCTTCTTCAATTGTTGTTCTTTCCAAGGTTGCTAGTCCCATCAAAACCTTGGGCTTTGCATATATCATATCCTTTGCCATAAAGATGCAACGATAGTGGAGATAACTCTGTTGGGTCTTTTTAGATCTAGTTATCCATGTCAATGATGTCTTCATCAACCATATCGCCCCACCATGAAAAATGCTTTTTGGTGGAACGTTGAAAGTTACTTTGGGCTCAATTGCAAAGCATGGTCTACCATAGACCTTAGGTGGCTTTGGTATTGTGGTTATACAATAAGCCGTATTTAATTTGAATTTCCCACAACCAAGGTCCTGGATCTGAATATCTTTACTTGGGATGGAGGTCAATGGAGATGGTGTGGTAGAAGATGATGGAATGGATGACTTTGTAACTATTGCTGGGTCAATGTATTTGGATGATGTGGAAGATGAAGCCTCCCGATTGATGGGCACCTGGTGCTCAGCAGTAGCGCGCAGGTTGGTACAGTATTGGAATGGATCAGGATCTCTTGGGATGGTGACCTCAGTTCCATCAAAAGGAAATTTGAGGCATTGGTGGTAGGTGGATGGAATAGCCTTTAGAGCATGGATCCATGGACGACCAAGTAATATATTGTAGTGTATATCATGATCCAGGACTTGGCATGTTGTATCTATGATGACAGGTCCTACCTGAAGAGGAATTGTAATAACTCCTTTGGAAGCACGTTCTTCATCATTGTATGCCTTAATGATGATGCTCTTGCTAGCATCTACACAAGCATTAGAAAAACCAAGAGATTTGACCAGTTTTAGAGAGCAGATGTTCAATCTTGCTCTGCCATCTACTAGGACTCGTCAGACCTTATGTTTATGGACAAAGACTTCAATGTGAAGGGTGTCATTATGTGATGGTTTAGGTGAGGAATAGTCATTGTCTGAAAAGGTGATGTGGTGAGGCGAGTTCAGGTATCCAACCATAGTCTCAAAATGGTTGACATCAATGTTGGTAGGGACGAATGACTCTTGTAGTACTTTATCAATGATGGCCTTATGCATGGGTGAAATATGGAGTAGTTCAAGAATGGATATTTGAGCAGGTGTTTTATTTAACTGCTCAACAATGTTGAACTCTGATTTTGGGGTGGATTGTCTAGCAGATGGACTAGGTATGGTGATCTTTGGTTGATGGGCAGAAGGACCCGGGCTAGTGACTTTCCCTTTACACGTAGTCACATTGCATTTTGGGGCTCTTTTAATGTTGATGGTATTAACAGATTCATCTTCATTAGTAGCACGAAGATTGTTAATAATAGTACCATCAGGATAACTGTATGTTGGACGAGTAGTATTATAGGCCGGACGGATATGGTTGGCTTAATTGTTTGTATGCTTTGTGCCAGACAAGGATGCTTGACCATGATCCTGTAGTGGGTTTTTGTGTATGGTATGATCTGCATTAGATGAAAAAGATTGACCACCCAACTCAATTGTGTGGTTCTCTATGAGATCTTGCACCAGATTTCGCAGTTGGCGACAAGAGGAAGTTATGTGCCCTTTGGCACGGTGGTAATCACATAATGAATTGTCATCCCACCATGATGGCTTGAACTAACCAGGGTCATACGGTTTAGGCTCTTCTAGTGTGATGATGCCATTTTAAAGAAGTTTCTTTAAGACAGTTTCGATAGGTTCACCCAATGGGGTTTATGTACGCTTTTGGAACTATCGTGGTTGACGCAACTGCCTTTGGTTAGATTGACAATGATTATTTTGGATAGCGTTGGCAGTTGGTGTCGATGTAGTTATAGGTGCGTTTTGATTGTGTACTCCTTTGATTGTGAGTACATGACCTATTGCATTGATGGTTTTTGCATCAACTACACCGTCATTTGTGATGTGTTTGTTCTTAACCCAGTATTTGTTTTTGTCGTTTGAGCTACTTAGGTTATTATTGGTGGTTGTGTTGATGGTTTTTCCACCATATTTCAATTCGCCTTTGGCAATCAAGGCTTTTTCCAGTTGAACCCCCTTTTCAACAAGGTCAACAAAAGTGGTGCAACAATGTACTTGTAATCCATACCTTAGTGGTCCAAGGAGAGTTTGCACAAACATGGTTACTTTCTCCTTTTCGGGTATTTCTACCGGACATCTGCCTGCTAAGGTTCTCCATCTTTGAAAGAATGGAATGAAAGTCTCTCTTGCATCCTCTTGGATAAGTTTGCATAAGGAGGCGATGTCAATGTCTATGTCGATATTGTAAGCATAGTTTTCGACAAACTTGTTTGCCAGTTCTTCCCAAGTTTTTATTCCCTTAGGCAAGAGTGAGAACCATTCTAGTGCATGACCTCCAAGACTTCTAGAAAAGAGTCTCATGAGATAAGTTTTCTCATAAGCAATGTCAATACAACTAGTTGTGAATTCCCTTATGTGTTCAAGGGGGTTTGTTTTTCCTTTATACTTGGGAAAATGAGGGACCACATATCCATGAGGAAATGGTGGCATATATAAAGTTGTGTCAAACAGATAAGGACACAAGTCATGTGACATGTATGACTTTTTATTGGATTGTTGCAAGGTCTCCACTTGTGTTTGAAGGGCAGTGATTTGGTGAGTGAGTGCTTCTACCATTGGATGGTTGGTAGCATCACCTATGTTGGTGGTGGAGGTGATTTGATTCCCCAAATGTTGTGAGATGTGTTGATTAGGAATGGGTTGTCGGCGAGCAAAATGATTGTTGTGATTAGGCGGTTGTTGGAAATGAGTATTTTGATGAGGGATGTGCTGCTGCGTATGGACTTGAGAAGCATAAGTGGGAATATGATATCCTGCCATCTTGGACTGGATTTGAGGACCTTGCTGGTTTTGACCTTGTTGATTGCCAAATGGAGTATATGATTGTGTGCCTTGATTGCCTTGCCCAAATAAAAGATTACGACCTTGAGAGGTGTTGGTGTTTTGGGTCATAGGAATGCTAGTATTGACTTGTGATGAAGTGGATCGGGTGCCTTGGATGAAAAATCTTGGTTTATTTCTCCCAAATGGGTTAGATGAGTTGGTTGCAATGGCACTTGAAGAACCTAATAGTAGGTTTGCTGATGTATTCATGGAACTAGATGTAGTTCCAAAGAGGTTTGATGTGGTTGCCCTTATTGTTTGTGAAGGAATGGTGGATGTTTGTTGGGGGATGGATTGTGATGTGGTGTTGGTTTGAGAAGATGATCCCCCAATAGATGTTGTGTTGGTTGTGGCGGTAGTGTGACCAAGGGAGGTAGCATTGATTGTGTTGATGATGTTTTATTAAGAGGCTCCCATGGAGGAATTGTATGATGATGGAGTGGGAGAATTTGGTCTAAGAGTGTTAATATCGAATCCCTTTGGTAACTTAGCCCCTTGGTCAAGGAGCATAGCTAGGAATCTAGACGAGTCACTTAAGACCATTTCTTCCACAAAAGAGGCCACTTCTGGGTTTTGAGTGGCAGCTTGTATGTCTTCTTCAAAGACATCCCCATTTTCATCCCGTCGGATAAATGGTTCAAAAAGATATGATGGAGATGATGGGATGTTCATCTCACTAAAAGGATTGAAGTTGGAATTTTCCATGTCAAAACAAGGATTATTCGTGGCATTAGTAAATGAACTCATGCCAGTTGTGAACCCAAGAAAGTTGGTGTCTTGTCCAAAGGAATCCATGAGTCTTTTATTTTTCTGTAGTCTAGTTCAACCATACAAAGTTTTACTCAACTTGGGATGATGGAAAAAAATGATCTAAATATGAGACTATGTTTTTGGTTTTTTTGGATTTTTAAAATGATGCTATGAAAAATACTTGTGGATGCAAGTTGAATGACACTAAATGATATGCAAAATGATCCTAAGATGTACTTACTAGTGAGGGATCTAAAGAGGACAAACTTGGACAAACAATGTTTTTGCAATGATTCAACTTTTGGAAAACCAATGGACCGTGGAAGGACTATAACTAGGACAAAGTGAAATTTCCACACTAGACTATTGAGTGGGAAATACTTCACAAAAGGATTGACAAAGTGACAAAGGTAATTGGGTCCAATGATAACCTATTGATGAATGCAAAGTTTGGACAATGAGTGACAAGAGTCAACTCCTAAAATCTGCAAAAGTGAGTGTCTAAGGAGGTGGTGAAGCTACCAATGCAATCTAATGGGCTAGATGGTATCTAAAAATGCAATGTTTTAATGATGATTGAGCAATTTAGAGTTTGGTTTGACTTGAAACAGTGAAGGAAGACTTGATTGGATTTCAGACAAGTTGTGGACTTTCTGTTTTGACAGTGATAAATTGGTTGTAGGTTCTGGAAAATGCGTTCCAACAAAGCAAATGTGGTTTTGGAAGTGTCGATTGCGACACTATTTTTCAAATGCAGGTTTATGTCTGGAAAATGCAGCTCACTGGTTGCATATGTAGCTCTGTAATTGGCGATTGCATTTTGATAGAGCGAATGCGGCTCCTAATGGCTCAAATGTGGCTCATAAGAGTGGATGCGGTTTTTCAGACGTCGAATGCGGTGCAGCAGAGCGCTTGCATCGCAATATGCAATTTTTAGAAAAAAACCAGAATACAATTTGTAATTTTCGACCAGTTTTTGTGATCCAAATTTGTGATTTCGTAATTTGTTTGAAGATTTTTAAGAATTCTTGGCAAACACAGAAATCAAAAATGTGAAATGCTTTTTCAAATAGACTCACTCTTAAAATTCAAGTGGGTCATCCTCGCAATCACAGCCCACATCTTAAAATCACGTCGACTCACATAGCCTTGTTACCCCCTAGAGGGTGCCCGTGTTTTTGTCTTTTCCAAGTGCGTACTCAAGGTGATGGAAGTGGATACCGAATCCCCTGAGCAAACAGTCTATGGTGATTATATGGTGAGTGTCTTGGGGGGAGATTCTTCCCTCCCCTTGCACCATGATTGAAAGGATGTCTGGTTACTGGCACGGCTGGCTACTACACTAGGTTCTTAGTAAGTCTTTCTGTTTAGTGTGATAATGGATATACTCCCTCGAGAGACCTCCCAACCTTTAGAACAAAGTCTTTGGGGATGGTTATCCTGTCAACTACTGTCAAGTTGGATTTTCATCAACTTGCTTTTGATTATAGCGGGTTGGAAACCTTGGCTTTAGGTGTTCCCACTTAGGTCGTTCCTGTAGGGTGAGTACTTTTTCCCACTACGACAAGCCTTCTAAAGGTTGTAATAAAGCAGTAAATGCATAAAGAAAAAGGGTAAGTCTGGTTTTTTGATCACCCAGTAAAGGGGAGAGCATATAACTATTACCCCACAAACACAGCAAGAAAGTGTTCAATTTTAAGCCCAAATGAAGATTATCTATTCTAGGTGAAGATGTTGCTTCACAAAATCATGGTGTTCATCTTTAACCAACAAAAATAGATGTGGTGACTATCCTAGATTGATAAATTCCAATTAATGTTGCCTATCCTAGGATTGATATATTTCCAATTAATGTGTCTATCCTAGAGTTGGTTCTTTTTAATCCAGAAAAGAAAAGAACATAAAAACTAATCAATTTATGGCCGCGGATGCGTCGGATCTAGATTACAAATTTTTCAACAAAAAATGAAGATTTACCAGTCAAATGCGGCTAGGCAAATGCGGCTCGGCAGTTGTGGCTCGGTAGGCAGTTGCCGCTCTGGTTCTCGTAAATGCGGTTCAGTGTGTCAAATGTGGCATTCACGAGTGCAAATGCGGCTCGACAAAGCAGTTGTGTCGCTTTAGGCTACGGTTGCAGCTTTCCGTGCACTTGTACCTGCAAATTTTTTTTTTGAGGCCGTACAAAACCTACAAATGAGTGTTAGGATGTCGGGTTCACCAATGTAATGACCTAAAATCTTCCTACAAACATTCAACAAACTATTAGTTGTACCTGCAAGTTAACATAAATCAAATAATGGAATACAATTGAAAAATAACAAGAAAAGAGATGAATCAGATAGATCTCACCCATGTCTCTTCTCCTCCATGCTCCACTTCCATTATACCTTCTCTAGCTTGCTATGAAAATGGAAGCCCTCAGATTTGTGAGCAATCCTATAATGTCTAGCCTTAGTAAAAGCCTTTGAAGGATTTGAAAGTTTAAACTATTGCAAATCTAGAATACTATTCCTATTATGCAACTAGTAATCAATAGCCTAGAATATCAAGGATGCCTATAATAAAAGTCTAAATAAAATGATCATGGATCCGAAAATGAGATCAAGATTGTCATTTTATAGAAAATGCAATCTTGAATGGATGGACAAGATGAGAGATTGAGGAATACCCTAGAATCAAAGGTCAAGATTCAATAAGGCAACCTCAATTAGGGTTAGGGAAAAATACCCATAGGTGTAAATAAGATTTAATTAAATGAATTAAATCCAGACTGAATGTGATAGTGGAGATGAAATTAGTAAAAATCAGAAGACAGGAGGATGAGATTTTAGAAAATCAATAATTTTGGAAATTACTTGATTTGTAGAAGAATATTTCCCTTTTGAATTAAATTAATTCAAAATAGAAGATTTTGTGAGGTAATTAGTGATTGATTTTTGAAATTAATTACTAAATGAAGAATCAGTTAAGTATGTGAGATATTTTTAAATGATTTGTTTTATTTAAAAATATAGAAGTGTCACATGCCCTAATTAAATAATTAAAATAATTATTTAATTTAGAAGAAGTAGTTAATTAATTAATTAAATAAATGAATTTATTTAATTAAGAGAGGATTTAGGAATTAGTGACATATTAAATAGATATATTAAAATATATTAATTTAATAATCAAGAAGACATTTATGATAAGGGTTAATTAAATAAATTGATGTCTTTATTTAATTATTAGAAGACTTTGATAATTAGTGACATATTAAATTAAATAAATAAGATTTATTCATTTAATAATCATGAAGAATGAAAGTTTATGAATTAATTAAATAATCATGAATTATTTAATTAATAGTTGAATGTGGGTTAGGGACATAATTCAAATGTTACAATTATGCTAGGATGGAAAGTGGTAAAACAGTGTCTCAGAGGCTCAGTGCCATTTTAGTAGGTGTCTCCATATTGTTTAACCCCTTTCTTGTGCCTGATAGTAAAGGTGTATGACTGCAAAAACTCCATCCATTTGATGTGCCTCAAACTGAGCTTCTCTTGAGTATTGATGTAGCTTAAGGCCTGATTGTTGGCGTATACCATAAATTATTTGGGCAATAGGTAGTGCCTCCACTTTTTAAGAGCTTGTACTAAAGCATACAACTCTAAGTCATAGGATGAGTACCTAGACTTTGCTTCATTTAGCCTTTCACTAAAAAATGCCACTGGCCTGCCTTCTTGGCTTAGGACTACACCCACTGCTATGTTGCTTGCATCACATTCCACTATGAATGGTTTGTCAAAACTTGGTAAAACTAGGATTGGCTGGGTAGCTATCTCCCTCTTCAATCTTTCAAATCCTTCATTGCCTTATTTGGTCCACACAAAATTTGTTTTCAGTCCTCCTTTGATGGTGTCAAGGACCGGTGCACAGATTTCACTAAAACTTCTAACAAACTTCCTATAGAATTGAGCTAATCCATGGAAACTCCTAACTTCAGTCCCTGTCTTGGGCGTAGGCCAACTGAGAATGGCTTCAACCTTGCTCTTGTACATCTTCAAGTTCCCTTGAGATACTATAAATCCTAGGTAGACTAGCTCTTGCTCCATAAACTCACTCTTCTCAAGATTTATGGTGAGCTTCTCCTCTTGAAGTTTCTTCAACACAAGTTCTAAGTGCTTCATATGTTCTTCTTTTGTTTTGCTAAAGATGAGGATATCATCTAAGTAGACTACCACAAAGACTCTGATATAGTCCTTCAAGACCTCATTCATCACCTTCATAAAAGTGCTAGGTGCATTTGTAAGACCAAATGGCATTACTAACCACTCATATAACCCCTCTATGGTTTTAAAAGCTGATTTCCATTCATCTCCCTCTTTCATCCTAATCTGATAGTAGCCACTTTTCAAATCAATCTTGTTGTAGTACTTAACACCCCATAAATAGTCCATTAAGTCTTCTATCCTATGAATAGGAAACCTATATCTAATGGTTATCCTATTTATGGCCCTAGAATCAGTATGCATTCTCCACTTATCTCCTTTCTTAGGTGCCAACACCACTGGAACAACACATGGGCTTATGCTTTTTTTGTTCAACCCTTGGTCCAAGAGTTCTTGAACTTGCCTTGCTATCTCTTTGTTCTACTTTGATGTCATCTTGTATGCAGCCTTGTTAGGTAATGTTGCTCTTGGCACAAAGTCTATTTGACGACTGATTACCCTTTTAGGTGGTAGTGTAGCTGGTGTGCCTTCACAAATGATATCCCTGAACTGGTCCAACAATTGCTTCACTTCTCCTGTCAGAGGTAGCCGACTAGGTGACTCCTCCTCCTTTGGCTTCAACATGATTGCATAGACAACTCCTTCTTCCTCCTTCATGTATTTTAGGAATTCCTTTCCACTCATCAAAAGTACACTGGATTCTGCCTTCTCCATTGTGCCTTCTTCTATCAAAGACTAGATTTTGTATGTCACTCCATCCTTCTTGAATGAATACTTATTCTCCTTGCAATGATGTACTGCCTCCCTGTCATATTGCCATGGTCTTCCAAGCAAAAAATGGCATGCATCCATTGGTAACACATCACATAGTATCCTATCTTGATACTTCCCTATAGAAAAATCAACCCAAACTTGTTCATTGACCAATATATTTTGCCCCTTATTCAACCAAGTAACCTTGTAAGG
The DNA here is from genome assembly GCA_007115665.2 of Sequoiadendron giganteum. Taxonomy (NCBI): domain Eukaryota; kingdom Viridiplantae; phylum Streptophyta; class Pinopsida; order Cupressales; family Cupressaceae; genus Sequoiadendron; species Sequoiadendron giganteum. The sequence goes on along the minus strand of CM021103.1, from coordinate 345,112,133 downwards.
ACACACATGGGGTATCTTGATGAGGTTCAACTTCTGTACTGCCTCCTTTGATATGAAATTATCAGTAGATCCTGAGTCAATGATGACCTTGCAGACCTTACATAGTATCTTGTACTTGAATCTAAAAAGAGCTCTCCTCTGTTTGTGTTCATCCTCGGTAGGTGCTTTAATCAAGATCCTTCTCAACATGAGACTCTCTCCTTTCTCTGAATCTAAGCTCACCTCGAAGTGCTTGGAACAATCCTCTTATTTTACATAAGTAATCTTCTTCTCACCTTGTGAAGATGCTAGCTTGTTAGGACACCTATAAGCCGAATGACCCAACTGTCCACAATTGTAACACTTCATGGAAGCAAAATGAGAACTTCTCCCAAATCCTCCTGATTTGTCTCTTCCACCATTGTGTGAACTTCTACCTATGTATCCTCCTCTACTATTTGTCTCATGGGATTGTTCACCAACCTTAGAATCACCTCGGCTTCTATTCTAATTGCTCCTTCCACCAAAACCTCCTCTATGTCCACCTCTAGGGTCTCTACCTCTTCCTTTACCCTTGGTATTAGAATCTTGTCTCTTTTTCAGTTTCTCTTCCACTTTAATAGCCACCTGATAGCAGCTACAGAGGGTAGTAAGTTTGAAGAGACTCAACTCCTCTTGTATGTTCCATCTAAGGTCGTTGAGATATCTAGCAACCTTAATTATTTCAGTTTCTTGCACTCTAGACCTAAGGCTTAGCTTTTGGAACTCTTCTATGTAGGCAACTACATCTAGTTCTCTTTGTCTGAGATTTTGCCTCTTCTTATGCAATTGGATGTCATAGTCCTTAGGTACATAGTTTTCCTTTACTTTAGCCACCATTGTTTTCCAATTTCCTATTGGCTTCTTGCCTTCCTCCTCTCTTTCTTCTTGCAAGAACTTCCACCAAGTTAATGCTTGTCCTCTTAACCTTGATTTAGCTATCTTCACCTTTTGTGCCTCTGTAACCCCATCACATTCAAAGTGATTCTCCATTCCCTCAATCCATTCCATAACTAACTCTGCATCCATTCTTCCTGTGAAAATAGGGATGCCTTTTAGTGCCTTGCCACTTAATGCCTTCAATGCTTTGAGGAAGGGTTCTTCTGCTAATGGAGGGTCAAGTTCTGGTTCAATCTCTTCCTCAACTTGGTCCTTACCCTTGTCTTTGTCCCCTGCTAACTGCACTTTCATCTTGCTTGAAGTCTCTGCAACCTCTTCTAGTTTTTCCCTCATTTCTTCCATGATTTCTTCAAGACGTCTATTCTTTTCTTGTTGCTCTATCAAATCTCTAGCTAGCTTTGCATTAGTCACCATGGTGCTTTCTCCTATGGATTCACTTCTCAATTCCCAAGCCTTTTTTTATGGCTCTGATACCAATTTGGTGGGGAGTGCTATCTCTCAAGAGCTCATTTTCTCTTCCTCAGACCTATTCTTTGGTATTGATAGGGTATTCTTCACTACCCTACTTAGAGGTCACCCCTAAGACCCCTATCTCCTTATAGAACTCTCCACCAATTTCAAATGCTCACCTTTGCTCTCAAACCACCATGAGCTCTCATGGGCTCAATTTTTCTACAAAGTTCCCAAACCATTCTTGGGACTAGGAATAGTTCTTCTTGCTACTCCTTGTTTGGTTTTGCTCCATTCTGATCCATCTTGGTGGATCCCTTCTTCATTTGGCTATCGAATTCAAGAAACTTAGTTTTTAGGCCTTGTAGCCTTTTTGGTTAATTAGGACTCCTAAACCCACTGTTCTTGGCATAACTCCAAGACTTCCTTAACAAGCCCCCAAAATCTTTATGGATTCTCTCTATAGACCTCCTAGGCTTCAAGATTTCCTAGGTTTTAGACCTCCTTAGTGTCCATACATAGGCCTGTCACTAAACCCCTATTTTCAAGGGTTTCTAAGGTATGTAACATAGTCCGGTTTGTTTTAGCTTAATTGAATGCTCTAATGGCCTCCTCTGCACTTCTCCTTGCATACACATGTTCAAGTCACATACCCCTACACCTCTACACCATGAATTGGCACAAACTAGTCCATTTAGCAAGTCTTCTTGCTGTTGTTCGTTCCAAGCAACTAGCCAGAATGCCTCTGCACTCGCCTAGATCTTGATGGTTACATCAACTCCCCTATACACAAAGACTCCAAACACTATATATACACTATGTACATAGTCCCCTACTTGATTCCAAGTGGCCATGGAAGCTTTGCCATGGGAAGTCAAGTGGGGATCATTATTTACAAAACTGTCCTTGAACCGGGTAGTGAGACCAAGAACCAAAAGAACTTGCAAAACCTTAACCAGTAGAACTAAATGACTAAACAAATGCTACACAAGGTAGGAACAAATCACAAATGAAAGACTCAAAGAATTATTTCAGTCCTTTCAATCCATTAATTGACTGGATGAACGCTCTGTCATAGAAAACCAAATAAACTTTCTCTTTTCCAACTCACAATCTCTTCTTCCCAAATCTCAATCCGTACAATAGCTTTCCCACATGTCATATTAGGGTTTTTATAACCTTATATACCTTATGCCCGCATTTTAGGACCCTTAGGTCGGGATTAGAACATCATTAATGCTATTTACAAACGTTTAGGACAAATTGCCAAGACAACATTGTCAAGATTTGTCTAATCTCCTCATTAAGACTTCCCCAAACCTCAAGGCTCTAAACTAACCTAACTTTTCCACAACACACACATCAATTCAACTTTGGGACTTTATAACGTAGTCCTTATTACCTTGGTGGTTGGATAGAACCACCTACAAGCCAAAATTTGCAAAGATCTCTCCAAAAGACCTTATGATTGCGATTACGATTGATATGATTGCTTTATTATATTATATGTTTAAACTTATGTTAAGTTTTTAATGTAAATGATAAATGATTTCCTTAACTCAAAAAAATGTATGCACTTTTGGAGGTTTTATTGTATGATTATAATGGCCTAGTAGAGGGGTTATTACAATAACCAAAACATCATGATTAGGAATGTCATGTGTTTCTCTATGCAGTAACACCACATATGTCTTAAGCAACACTAAGAACATCATTACCTATCTAAGGTGAGAGAATTGTGTTGTGCAAAAATATCCATCTCAAAATAGGAATATCATAAGATCCATGTGAATAGAAAAAACCATAATCATGATCAATAAGGATAAAAGGAAGCAAGGCCCATCCCTAGTAGATACATTCTACAAAAAATCTAGTGGTAAGGTTGGAGCTCTATATATGAGTAATAAAGGTGATAGAGTTATAACTCCTAACATTAATATACACATCTCAGTAACACTATAATAACTCTCTATGAATGAAATTAGCTATAGATTTATAAATATTTGGGCAAATATGAATCTCTCAATAACATAGTCAAAATTGTTTGTGAGTGACAATGGTGACATAGTTAGTTTTTTTATAAAAATACACATATTCATCCTAATTGATCATGCATTTGCATAATCCTACATCTCCAAAGAACTAGTCCTTGGTGCCAATATCTATGTAGTGCCTACCTATTCCTAGCATGTGATGTTAATGGTAGTATTATATTTCATATATATTAAGGTGTTGATCGTTCTTTGATATTATTGTTTTATGTCTTGATTCCTTGTCTCCTATAAGGCTATTTTATTTTTATGCTTGATGCAAGTGGCATTGAAGTGCATGTGTGATTTGATGGAAAGTCTATTGAAAGGGGATGAATTTATTTTACTTTGGATGTGTTCTTAGGATGCGTGCATGATGCGGGCTTTCCTGAATGATGATTATTATGCTTTGGTTCATGAATATATGTATTAATATAGATATTAAAAATAAATGATATCACAAAAAATGTCATTTAAATACAATGCAATTATGGATATGATGTTGTACACCATGGGATAATTATGTGATACTTTGACTATTTATATATATGGAGCAGGTACACTTGAAATGTGTGTTGAGTGGTTATAGGTACTAGGTATTTCTCCACCTAGCTCCATAGGTCTAAGTATACCTCGACAGTGGTTATAAGGAGATGTCACATTGGCCATTTATTATTTTTTCTTACCTGTCGTACTCGATCTGAGTGTGAGACCCTTGTTATTTCACTCGTGTTGACCCGAATACTACCATTGGTAGGATTTTGGATATCGTAACCCTTCTTGTGGATGTCTCATGAATGTATGGTTGATGTTTGTTAAATTTTTGATTTCTGTAATTTAATTCAATTAAATGCTTATATGGATTTAATAATGAAATTATAGGTTGAATGTTATTGGGAAATCAATTTAGTCAATTTTTAGGACTTGGGGGTTGTTTGTGGGAATTTCAAATGGATAAATGGAAAAAATGAGTTATATTAGTTTAATCGGATTTAAATCCTGATTTTCACAAAGTGATGTTAAATATGCCTTATATATTGATACATAGAAAAAGGAGTGAACATTATGTTTAGTGTTTAAATCTATGGTTCATTTTAGGGTCCTTTTTCCAAGTTGCATTAGAAGGTGGATTAACAAGGTGAATAGTTTGACTATCAACCAAAGAGGTGAACCAATCAAACCTAGATCCACTTTCTTGGGACCTTGAAGATGGATGGGAAATGATTTTGAATGATTAACCTAATTGAGATATATGACCTAATATGACAAATGTAATAAACTAGAAATATATAGACTGAAACTATAAATTGTTGGTGGATATAGGGAAGGTAGGCTGATGTGTACCTATCAACAAAAGTTGAATCTGGCATTTGTAGAGGGACACGATCACCCAGGGGTGTATGGGTCCCTAATAGGGGGTCTTGAAACTAATTATGTACTCCTTTGATGCTAGCTCTATGATTTTATTTCCCAATTGCAAACTTTTCAGAATATCATCAATAAATTCTACAGGTGAGTATTTGTGGCTTGACAAGATATGTGACAAAAAATGAAACAACAGAGAATTTTACTTCAATATCTCTTCAATCCTCTTCAAACCTATAACTTGCACATTCACAAAGATGAGAAATGTTGTTCCATTTTAGGCGCTTGCCTTAGTTAAACCCCGTGTTAGTGTTTCTACTTCCATAATGGCAATGCCAATGATAGAAATGATAATTGAAAGGAAGGAATGATGAAAGAACACAACACTACAACTCACCGCCCTTCAATGGCTCCCTTGATGGACTGAAGTCGTACACATCACCTCAAGGATCTTGTATCTTGTTTGATAGTTTTTCTTGAATGCTTGCATGCTTGCAGACCTACAACAATGTTATCCTTCACAAAGCAACATGAACACACATAAACTTTAACATGATGTTGGATCCTGAATTGCTACAATAAACTCTAATAATGTTGCTCTTGACTTGCTCTTTAACAATAATATTTGCTCTTGGATGCTATATAATTTTGATTAATAGATGTTAGATTTTAAATGGTAAGTCAACTAGGTATTTATAGGCACCTATTCTAATTTACCAAAAATCAAATCCCAAAAGCCAAAAATTAAAATTAAAATTCTAAATGTGGAAATGTTGTCAACAACATATTAACAATTGGTCCTCAAAAATATAGGGGAGCACATACACCCTCCTAGCCCTATTTACTAGGACATTAAATGTCAAGATCATAATATTATTTATTTTTATTCATTTAAAGCTTGCAACTTTGTCAGAAAATGATAAAAATAGGATTTAGAATACATAATTTAGGAAATTAGGGACTTTATTAGGTACAATAAATTAGGGGGGCCAAAATATAGTGTGAAATTGTTAAGGGTGGAAATTTTATACACTACATTTAGCCCCCAGTTTAGTGAGAGTATGAACTTACACTTAGATTCACACTAAAGTAGAGAAATATGCATCAAGAAGGGTTCAATTGTACCAAATAATGAAGAAATGGGATGACTAAGAATCAAGGAGGGTGATCAAGCCCCATGAATCTAAGATCCCATGGAAAACCAACATAAGCACAAAGGAACACACATGTTTGATATGTAGCAAGATAACATACACACACATACATGCCAACATGAAATACAAAATAGGCTATTGACTAACAAGTTGTATTATGCTAGGACCCATACAAAAGGTCATTCATCACTTACACAATAGAAAAGTCTAATTTTTGCTAGGTGAATCATAAACTGGAAGGCACACGATCTAGTGAAGTCTGATATTCACTAAGTGAGCCCCCAAGATAAGATGGGAAACACACTAAGTCTACAAGGTGTACCCATAATGGAAAAATGAGAAATACACACTAGGTCTACAAGGTATGCCCAACCATACCAAGAGTTATACTCCCTAATAACTCTGATAAGGTGTCACAAGATGCAATGCTAATGCTACACAATTCAATTCCCATAAACAAAGTGAAGCAAAAATATGTCAATGTCAATATCAAGTGTTAATGTCAACACACCACTAAGTCTAGCCTCTATGGACAAAGTGAAGAAAAATAATGCTAATGTATGCCCCCACTTTAAATAAATTGTAAAAAACCATGCTATCGACAATTTCTTTAAAGTAGAAAAAATATAAATGTCATGTATCAAGAGATCATAAGAGTTTATTTGGAAACCCCTATGCCAAGGATATGTTTCCAAATAAAGCTACATAATGATAAGGGGTTGCCCCCAAATAAAATGTGACAAACAACATGGAAAGGTGCACTGAGGGATCCATGGGTCTGGGGTCAGTATACGTCTTTGGTGCAGTGATACGATAGAGCTCATAACTAACATCATTCCCCAAATAGTTGTGGAACAACGAACACAATGCAAGAATGACACATAGAGAGAAGACAAATAAAATTTTGGGTCAACATGGAAGAGACCTAAATGTCTCAATGCCTTGCATCATCCCTAAAAGGAAAACATAAAACATAGAGAAAAGACAAGGCTTATGACATATAGAAGAATGAATATATAAATAGAAGAATGTCACAACAGGTTCATTTCCTTTGTATCCTTGTGTCAATAGAGCAACAAAGGCCATCCAAAGAAAACTCACAAAAATAAAGTCGCGACAAGCAAAAAAACATGGGAGATCATATCACGTGCAAGAAAACACAAATAACACATGATACAAATATAAATAATTACCACACATGTGATCCAACCTCAAGTAGGTCATCCACATCCCAATATTGCTCATCATAAATGGAAGGCAGACAACTAGCCAAACAGACTACAACAAGTGCCATACTAGGAGTATCTTTAGGTGTAACACGTGGTGGGTCACTCTCATCAAGAGGATCATCATAGTTTCCCCCATATTAACTCATTTTCTTTGAAAATAAAACATTAAGCTCATTATGCACCTCCTCATCAATTTTAGCAATTTCATCATCAATATCTAAATTGATCATAATGGGAGGTTTTAAGAAAATTTCATTTGAGTTCTCTTGTTTTATTTATTTCTTTAGTTTTATGTCTTATTTTGGTCAAAGTTTGATTTCTTCTTGAGTTTTCAAATGGGTGTTAGATTATCATGCAACATTTTATTCTTTTCTTCCAATTGATAGGTAATAGAATGATGTCTAACCCTATGCTCTTTAGCATTTCTTTTTTTTCTTTCACAATTTTCAAGTTGTTATGGGGTAGGAATGAGTTTATCAACTATAGATTTATTTTCTCCTATAAGTGAGGAACTAAAGGAACCATTGGGGGTTGGGAAACCAATGTTTCTTTAGGTCTATACGCTTGTTTTATCTTTGAAGGCACAAAGGGAATCATCTTATTGTCTCTGAGTCTCTTATAGGAGATGGGCAGAGGGAATGGAGTATCTTGGTTACTTGGAAGGGTTTTTGGCTCAATAATAGGTTCATTCATGATGGGCTGGGGAGAAGGAACAACCATGGACCTATCACACTCAGTAATATTGCTAAGAGATAACTTTGTTATGTGCTTTGCCTTGAAATTTTGATAGGACTTGAAAATGAAATCTTCATGAGGCTTTATAAGTTTCATAATCTGAGGCCAAAATAAGTCCAATGAAAAATTTCCACGGGAAGATAAAGGATTGAATCCACTATGGTTTAATGTAAATATCTCATTTACAAATGGAAACTTTTTGCACTTGTGAATAACCAAATGGACAACATTCATGGAGTGTAGCCATGAATAAATTAGCTTCACAAGAAATTAGTCTGACAAAGGGATGATGGAGAATGAGACATTTAATTGTTTTCATCCAACCTTGAGAGGAAGAGTGATGGAACCTATCATAGGGTGAGCAAAAACATCATGAGTTTTTATCCATGCTTTCGATTGTCATAGGTATCTTGATAAAGCTCTTGCACAAACAAGAATTCTTTAGCGATCACATTCTCTGCACACATGGGATAAATAAGTGTTCCTTGTGCAAGTTTATTATTGATACAATCAACAATGTAGAGAGGATCATTAGGGGCATGCCTAAGTTCATCATCATTAGTGAAAGCAATCTCGAGTAACATGATAGTTTCACCCTTATGAGGTTGGACATCCACAAAACCAACCATTGTTTGTAGACCATATTCATTATGATTGTAATCATTATTGATGTCGTTGGTGTATCAATATTCATCTCATCATTCTTATCATCACAAGATTGCACAAAGTTGGTTGCATTATTAAGCATGGGATTGGTAAAACATTATAAATTTTGGTTAGGCGGGGCAATTGAATGTGATTAGAATTAATGAGGTATTGAACTTGATGTTTAAAACACATAAATTATTTTGTATCCTGTCCATTTGTGCAGTGGTATTGACAAAAGGCACTTGGGTTGAAACATGTGGGTAGAGGTTTGGTTGTATCCGTAGGTCTAATTGGAGATAAGCAGATTAGATTCTTACCCAAAAGTTGCAACATAATTGAATGGAGGGAATCAGGTAGAGGGGTAAATTATCTATCTTTTTCCCCAAATTGGTATGGGATTGAATTTATGGTAACAAATTGAGGCTCAACATGATTTTTTTGGGATTTATTTATCTTTAGAAGGTTCTTGTTAGGTTTCTTGAATGGTTGGTAATATTGTTGATGTACAGGCTCAAATTTCTTAGTATGAGTCAAATTTTGATAGTCACGAAGTGTCGTACACAAGCTTATAAAGGATGGAAATTTTATTAATAAGACTTTTTCCCTTATGTCTTTTTTCTAGTTGTCAATGAACATTATTTGGGTTTTTACATCAGGAAGAATTAGATTGACTTGTGATAATATCAATTGATAGAAGTTTATGAAATCTATAACCTTTTCACCTTTTTTTTGTTTGCATCACATTAAATTAGTTATATTGATCTTAGGACCAATGTTGATTGGGAAATGATTGAGGAAAGCATCAACAAGCTCATTAAATGCATGGATTGAGTTATTGAGCAATGAACAAAACCACTCCAAGGTCATGTCTTTCAATCACCTAGGGAAAATTTTAGCTATGAGCTTATCCTCAAAAATAAATTCACTAAACATGACAATATATGTTGATATGTGATTACGAGGGCCCCCTTTACCATTGTACTTGTCAAATCAAGGGATCTCTATGTTTTGTGGAATTTTTTCTTTGAATATATCAAGTGATAATGGGTTCCTTTTAATATATATTGTGATGGTTGTCCACTTTGGTTTTGGTTCATTGTTGAGGTTTGTTGTTGAAGTGATGTCACATTTTACAAAAGTTGGTTTATGAAAAAATCATTGTTTGACATGTTTTGGGAATGAGGTGAATATGGTGGAATGGTGTATGTGCTTGATGGGCTACTGTGTTGTAAAGTTATGAGTGGGGATGGAACTTGAGGTGTGACATGTGAGGATTCAAAAACATAAGGATTTCCAGTGGAAATACCTATTGTTGAAGTTGCTCGAAGACTTTGTTTTAAAAAATGATTTATAAGTTATATTGATTGAGAATGATAAACTTGAATAAAATTAGAGATTTGAAAGGAAATAAAGAACATTAATAAAATAGTACACTTAGTTTGGTCGCGTTTATTAAGATATTCTTATAGACTTTTGAACTCTAATTTTTTAGTTGAAACACTTAGTTGATTTTAAGAAATTGTTATATTTAAAATTTGAATATCTATCATGCTAGAAGAATTAAAGGTAATTTGGATGAGCTATATTATGTATTATCGCTTATACTTATAGTTCAAATAATATTTTGTTGGTTGAAAGATTTGTATAGATAGCAAATGAATGTCTTTGTGATTGAACATATGTTCGGGTAATGACTAGTTGAAACATAATTTACACTTAATTACTCAAATAATGAAGCTTCCTTGTTATATGAATTAGTGATCTTAGAAGGCTTGTGTGCATGTTCTCTTTTATGTATCTTAGTGCTATGATGTTAAAACTACTTTAGTCGATTACAATTGATATGGATGCTTTGTATTCTTAAGTTCATATGTTAAATGTTCAATGTAAATGATAAATGATTGTCTTAACTCTTAAAATAACCTATATGCACTTTTTGAGGTTTTATTGTATGATTATAATGGTCCAATAGAGGGTTTATTATGATAACCAAAATATCATCATTGGGAATGTCATGTGTGACTTTATATAGTAACACCACATCTATCATAAGCAACACTAATAACATCATTACCTATCCATTGACTCCTCATTAGCTTCCCTTTATTTTTGTTATCATCTCTTTAAAGCTCTATTAAAGAGACATTGGATATTGCTGCCAAAAATCCAGAAAAAATCCCCCTCTCCATTCACTAGGGGCTCATTCTCCGCCTTTATTAGTTTCATTTAACCTTATGCCCCATGAAACCTATTGGAATATTTGCAACATGAGCATGAAGTATGAAAGGTTGTGTTTGTTGTTCCTATGTTGTCATTGATGTCAACATGGTGATAGCTATATGGAAATTCTCCTTGGTTTACCGAATATTTTTCTCTATTAGTAATACTCTTTTGTGATGGATCACTGTGTTGGTATTTGAGTCCGAAATTCACCGCGAGATTTGATATGACTCTAATCTCTTAACCATGTTTTCTTGACTCATTCAAACAACTATATCTTGGATCTTGATATGTCTTTTTTTGTGAGAAAAATGTTATCTCTAACAAAGTTTAACTTTGTATCCTACTATTGTTCTATGTGTGGCATACTATGTGGGAGACTCCACATTATAATAAGGTGAACATTCTTATGTTGTCATTTTGTTGATAATATCTTTGTTGGTAGTATGATGGGAAATTAATGTGTTCTTAGATCCAGAAGGTGTTTTCTTTGAGGATTATTTGTTGGTTTGGAGAATTGCATTCTAGTCTTGGCCAACTTAGTGAAAGCAATATATTATGAAGACTAGTTATGTTTTTTGGATGATAGCTGACTTGGTATAATGCACTACGTGGATAAAATGTTTAAATCTTATATGGTGTCAATGAAGAAGGTTTTGATTATTTTGTGTTCATCTAATTAGGTCGACCTAATTGATGAATAAGATATAATTGTATATATATAGGATGAAAGATAGAAGAGAGATGTACATGACAGCGAGAATGAGAAGAGAATGTGAACAGAGGAGAAGATCAAAGCCTAAATGCTTTATTAGTTTTGATCAGTACAAGTGTGTTGAGAAACTTTTGTGTGAGGTAGTACTTCTTATTTTGAGCTTCAGTGGAATCGAATCCTGCACATTGAAGGTGTATCCTATCAGTTCAATCTTTTGGCAGTGAGCCACTATCATTGTATCTTAGTGGTTAGCCATCTTTTGTACTCAGGAAGTGAGCCTTTTTTAAGGATAGCGAGTCTTGGAAATGAGCCCCATAATAATTTATATCTGGATATAATATATTGTGAGTTAACCCTCACCGTGATTTTTTCCATGTAAAAATCCTAGTGTTCATGTGTATGGTTGCATTGACCTATTTCTATGCTCTCTCTTACTGATTCAGTCAGAATTGTGATAATGTTTAAGTGGATTTAATTATGGTTTTATGGAATAATGATTCACCCCCCTCAGAGTATTATGAATGTTCAACAATTGGTATCAGAGCTTGGTTCCTCAGAAGAATCCTAACAGCTTGAGGAAGGTCCTAGAATTCAAATGAGAATTTTTTCCTTCGGAAGTAGTCTCTTCCGAATATTCAGAAGAAATGAAAGTTCTAAAGGACAGGTTGATAAAAGCAAATAAGTACATTGAAAAGTTGAAAAGTCAAAGTATTGAAGCATGTGATCTATTGATTGAAGCTGAATAAATCATCTCTAGCCTACTGCACCGATTGGATGAGAAGAAAAGAATTGAAGAATGTTAGGAAATTGAAATTCAAAGGAAGATGGATGAATGCATAAAGTTAGAAGAAGAAGTAGAAATCTTGAGATCTAATCTGGAAAAGGCGAGAAGTTTTGAAGAAAAATTTAAGATAAGCTCGACGATGCTTAATGAATTGATTACCTCTCAAAGACCAAAAATGGATAAGAGTGGTTTAGGGTTTGAGGAAGGTAAAAGTTCAAAATTGAAGCAATCCATTGGTAAGAAGACATGGTACAAAATACGACAAATCAAGGAGCGAAGAAGCAATTCCAAAAAAATTCCTATCGAATGACATGATGCTAAAAGGTATTTATCCTTCAATGGTGTTTGTTATTCCTACAAGAAATTTGGTCATAAGGCAAAGGACTGCAAAATTAAAGTGAATGATTCTCTATTATTCCTAAGAAAATGTTCTAAGAGCAAGAAGAATGGATATAAAGTTAGTCTATTGGATAAAAGGGGAAATGGAAAGAAGAATGTTGTTTTTTGTAAGTGCAACAATCTAGAACACTCTGGTAGCAATAATGAAAGAAAGAAAAATATCTATCTGGTGAAGAAGAATGATTAAGCCTTTGATTCAAAAGAAGCAAGAAAGGAAATGAAAATGATTTGGATAAAGGAATCACCAATCTTATCTATGTCGACCTCCAGTGAACATACTCCTGTCAACTTCTAAATAAAAGCAGTGGCTAAGGGGGAGAAATCATCAAAAAATATAATAAACCCCCTCATCGATACTTGTTTTATATCATGACATAAGTATAATTAATGTGGTAACAAGGTTAAGGTATTTTCTCAGTGGCATGTGTGAAGGATGAAGTTTGTAGAATTTGAAATAATGGAGGTGTACACAATTTTTTAGGCAATCTACCTGCAAGTTGAAGCATTTATGCAAAATCATTCAGAATGAAAGGATAAAATTCAGATAATTTTAAAGGCTTATGTATTTTTGGAGAAGTGTGCAAAGAAATTTTAGAAGGAAATTCAGATTTTTAGAGTTTGAAGAAGATAACGGACGGTTTCGAAGCGAGCTTTGGAAGTAGGATATCTATACATTTCTTGTTGGAATTTTTAGAGGTATTCATGTTTGCACAATCTTTCACTTTTATTGCTATGGATAATTCAAAGATTGTGAATTGTGCAGATAAAGCTAGGTTGAAGAGATATTTCAGGAACGTGTCAGAAGATTCTGTTGGTGCATTATCTTGTATCCCTTCGAGAGTGTTTTCTACAGAAGATATCTATGCATTTTTTTACCATAATATTGAAGAGATGTCGTCAGTTCAGTTGAACATGCTTTGGGAAAGTGAATTGAAAGAGAGCCATGATTCGTATAGAGTATTAGCTGAGAAAAATTTGGATGTTTGGAGGAAAGTTCCCTTGTTTGAATTTGAGAAGAAGTATATTTGAATAGTGTTGAGCAGAATTAATGATGAATCTTTGTGGATAGATGAGGCACATTTCATTTCCAGAGAAGCTATTAGAGATGTAACTAGTTTGTGTTCCTCTAGACCAGTTTCCAAACTGAAGGCTATGGATGAGAAATAAATAATTGAAGTTACAGGTGTGAGTTCTAAAGGGAAAGAGATTGATTTGAGATCTATTGTTGATCCAGTAATAAGGTATGTTTCTATGGTCATCGGTCACAAAGTTTTCCCTAACAATGAGCTTGAAGTTTCTACTGCTGCGGCGCATACTGTTGTTGATATGGTAATAAGAGGTATGGAATATGACTTGTGTGAATTACTTCATATACATCTTTTGAAGAATTTAAAGGAGATTAAGAAGAGTAAGAAGAATACATTCCGGTATGGAAATTTGGTTGTTTGTTTACTCTTTTACTTTTTGAGAGAATTACTAGTAATATGAAGGATAGAATGGTTGAATTTAGAGCCTATTGCCTATCAAACCAAGAACTTCATGATAAATATTGGTAGTTTGAATGCACAAGAGACTACCTTTATTTCATTCTTTGGAACATTTCAGATGAGGATGAACAAAAGGTTTAGGATTTTAGTAAGTATTATGGAAAGATACTCTGGAAGAATAAATTTTATTGTGTCTACAAATTTTTGTCACATGAAAGCAGTTGAATCAAGGTTAGTTTGGATATTTGAATTGGATTATGAATTGTTAGAGGCTGAAATTGATAAATATGCTAAAATTCTTTTGGAAATTCCTAAGGATCTCAATGTAGAAGGTGCCTCTGGTAGCGTGACCAGAAAAAGGAAGAAAAGGAAGAGTGTTATTAAGCAAGAAGGTACAAAAAGTGAGCTTGAACATGAGCATGAAAGAATAAATATCTAGAGATCTTTGGAAGAATTGCAAAAGGTTATTCTTGATGCTAATTTTGATTCATCTATTTCTATTGTGGAGAATCTTCATGGCATGATTAATTCTTTGATGGTCTACATCTTCGGACTTGAAATGTCTACTGGAACCGGGTCTAATGAAGGAAATTTGGAATATATTAGAGGAAAATTTGTGAATGCACACGATCGATTAATGAAGGAATTAGAGTTTACAAGGTTGTGAAAAAGAGGCACATGAACTACTTTCTTTTTGCCTATATTGGTCTGGCAGTACACTGGATATGAGAAATGAGATAAGGATGAGTGAGTCCCAGTTGAGCACTCAAGAAGATACATATAGGTTAGAAGAAGATAAGGATAATTAGAGGTGGTCCTATATTGTGCAGCTTTAGGACAAATTCTTCTCTTTGCAAGATCAAAGGACAAAAGTTATCAAGAAATTTGTGGCACTTAGAGACATGATTAAACTCAGGCATACTTTTTTTTCTAGTGCTCTTGACTATATTGGTGAATTATCAGAGATTAATCTTAGTCCCAATACTTTAATAGATGGTGTAGAGTCCTTAACTAAACTCGAGCTATTTTACAAGACTCTTGTCAATGCAAAAGGTGCATGGGAAGAAGGTAAAGCATCATGGTAGGCTATCTTGGAGAGTCTCAAAGGTTCTTCTTCAGGATAATTCAAGGTTGTGTTCATATCTTTCTGGATACATTTTGATGCATATTTACATATATATCAGACCCCTTCCTTTTTAATTTATGTAAAAGGGGGAGAGATAAAGAGATAAAGAGATAAAGAGATAAAGAGATAAAGAGATAGATAGATAGAGAGACAGAGGAAAAACATTTTTGTGAAGAACAATTTTGATAGGGGGAGTAGTCAGAGTATTCAGTTGCAGTATACTGGAAAATGTTTTTGTCATGCATGTTGCCATCAATGCCAAAGAGGGAGATTGTGGAAGCTTTGCAACATGAGCATGAAGCATGGATGGTTGTGTTGGTTGTTCCTATGTTGTCACTGATGTAAACATGGTGATATCTATGTGGGAAGTAAATTCTTGGTTTATCAGAAGTTGTTCTCTGATGGTAATACTCTTTTGTGATGGATTAGTGTGTCGGTATGTGAGTATGAAATTCACCATAAGATCTGATATGACTCTAATATATTAACCATTTTTTCTTGACTCATTAGACAATTATATCCTGGATCTTGAGATGTCTTTTGTTGTGAACAAAAAGTTATCTCTTACAAAGTTTAACTCTATATCCTACTATTGTTTTGTGCATGGTATATTGTGTGGGAGACTCCGCATTCTACTAAGGTTAACATTCTTATGTTGCGGTTTTGTTGATAGTCTCTTTGCTAGTAGTATGATGGGAAATTAATGTGTTCTCATCTCCAAAAGGTGTTTTCTTTGAGGATTATTTGCTGGTTTGGAGAATTGCATTCTAGTCTTGGCCAACTCAGTGAATGCAATATATTATGAAGACTAGTTATGTTCTATGGACGATAATTGACTTGGTATAATGCACTACATGGATCAAATGTCTAAATCTTATATGGTACTAGCGAAGAAGGTTTCAATTATTTGTGTTCATATAATTAGGCCGACCTAATTGATGAATAAGATATACTTCTATATATATAATATAAAAGAGAGAAGAAAGATGTACATGAGAGAAAGAAGGAAAAGTGAATGTGAATAGAGGAGAAGATCAAAGCCTAACTGCTTTATCAGTTATGATCAGTACATTTTTGCTAAGAGACTATTGTGTGAGGTAGTACTTCTTATTTTGAGATTCAGTGGAACTGAACCCTACACATTGAAGGTGTATCCTATCAGTTCAATCTTTTGGCAGTGAGTCACTATCATTGTATCTTAGTGGTTATCCATATTTTGTACTCAGGTTGTGAGCCTTTTTTAAGGACAGTGAGTCTTGGCAGTGAGCCTCATAATATTTTGTATTTGGATATAATATATTGTGAGTTATCCCTCAACGTGGTTTTTCCCATTTTGGGTTTTCCACGTAAAAATCCTAGTGTTCATGTGTATGGTTACATTGACTTGTTTCTATGTTCTCTTGTTGATTCAGTCATAATTGTGATAATGTTTAAGTGGATTTTATTATGGTTTTATGGAATACTGATTCACCCCCCTCTCAGTATTCTGGATGTTCAACAAAACCTATTTCTTCCACTAGGTTTGAGGAGCCCAAACCCTTTGAATCTAATCCCTTGAAACCCTCCCTTGCGGCTATCCCTCTAGTTTGAAGAGGAAACTCTGCCTCCCTCCCAACCAACCCCCTATGAACACTAAACCCAAACAACTTGCTAAAAAGAAAAAGGCGAACCCTAGGAAAGCTCAAAGTAATGTTATTGTTGGGTTGTTCAAATTAAAAAAACTCCTACAAAGAAGAGGGCAAAACTGGCTAGTAAGGCCAAAGCTGAGAAAAAATAAAAAGGGCATTATTTTCTATGTGGAATAACCCACCACTGAAAATGAGGAGGGTGAAAATGACACCAAATATTCTGAGGAGGAGGAAAATTTATTGGACATGGGTAGGGATACCAGTGTGGAACCTGCCAACATTAGGCATTCTAATTGGCTGGCAAAATAGATACCTAGAGTCCACATTGGTGAAATTTCTAACAGTTTTGAACATGACAATGAGCGCATGGACAACAAGCATGGCACCATGGAGGAAACTGAGTATATTGAGGGACTGAATCATTTTCTAAAACTTAAGATCCATGTGAATAGAAAAAACCATAATCATGATCAATTAGGATAAAAGAAAACAAGGTCCATCCCCAATATATACATTCTATAACAAATCTAGCATGGAAAGGTTGAAGCCATCTATGCGTAATAATGGTGGTAGAGTTAGAATTCCTAAAATTAATATACATATCTCAACAACACTATCATAACTCTTTATGAATGATAATACCTATAAATTTATAAATGTTTCAAAAAATATGCATCTCTCCTTGACATAGTCAAAACTGTTTGTGAACGACAATGGTGGCAGTCAATATTTTTACAAAAATACACATTCATCTTAATTGATCATGCATTTGCATAATCCTACATCCCAAAATAACTAGCCCTTGGTGCCAATATCCATCCTAAATTCCAATGTAAGAAACTAGTACCACGTGTCAATATCAAGAACTAGTACTAACCCCTAATATCATGTTCTAATAGTAGTGCCAAAACAATGGGTTAATGTAGAAGAAACACCCAACTATCACAACATAAATAATAATATAGAATATGTTTGCACTACAAATAAATTTTTTTGTTCTATTTATAGGGGATTCAATAGGGGAAGATAAATTCCATAGAGAATTATAACGATGTAATGGTTATCCCACCTCTCTTTCTATTAATTACACTAATGCACACTCAATTTGAAGGCAGAGTTAAATCTAGAAGAAACAAACAAATAACATTATGAAAGATTTAGAGACATAGATAAATTTTCATAACACTTCCTATTAAAAATAATATTAAGACTTACACAATTCACATAATAAGTCCATCCTCAACTAAATCCAAATTAAAATATAATTCATTTTCTAAAGCCCATAAACAACAATTACAATAGAGAATACACAAAAATAAAACATGTACATTATATCTATAGCATTTTCTTTACGAAGATATTTACTCTAGTAAAAAGTCACTATATTATTTTCTTGGAAAAATTGAGGCATGGGCCTAATATAAATAAAATATTCGTATTCATCGAGAAACTTTGATCCAACACTTTCTATCGTAAAATAATGTGCAATAATTCCTATAAAAAAAATCTAAATTGATGAAGTGTGCATGTCTAGAAAAAACTCATGTATAAGGAATATGTTAAAGGATACTCATGTAATTGGTTAAACCAACTATAAAGGGACATATACATCATGTAAAGTCTTGCTATGTAGGAAAACGGAAAATAATAAGATCTAGCTTGTTTTTGAGATTGGACATATTACAAACTTTTAGGGGTATGAAGAATTATTTTTTAATATGAAGTCATTTGTTTTTATCATTTTTGTGACAGTGTGTTGGAATCAATGCAAAACACATTGACTTTAATCATTGGGTTCAAAATAGCAAAAATCTATTGCATGTTAGACCACAAGGAGGAATTTATAGACGATTCTTAGTCTCATTCACTATAATCTTGACATTGGAAAACTTAATATTATTTTTACAAATAAGATCATGTTACTCATAGATAGGTTAGAAGATTATTTTATAATGTATGATTGTAAAACCTTACTCAACATTTTTTTCTCAAAACTTCATTCAAATTTCATAGATTAGCATTAATTTAGTTTTCTAAAACATTTTTTTATATTAAGAATTGTTTTTAAAATATTGCTTGTCTTTTATGAAAATGTGATTATGTAACTTTTTAAAATATGTAGTATAATTTTTTTATTCATATATCTATATTCTTCATGTCAAAATTGTTGTTGTAATAAGGGTTTCCTCATGAATGCGTGTCTTATGATTTTGATAATTAAAAGAGTTGTCACAATTTAGAGAAATGGCAAAAACTAATACTATACATCGTGGAATGTGTGAAGAGCAAGATAAACATATAACATAAATCATTCAATCGATCTCTAGTGTAAAGGTTGAACATAATAATTGATGTAGCAAGAAGCATGTGGATGAAGCTTTATATTTGTAAGGAATGGGAAGAGAATATGCATTGGATAATAATTCTTTTTAGTACTACACACAACATAATCCCTATTGAAGGTAATAAAATCATGTAAATTACGTAGTACTATAGATTGAAGGATTTTACCAAACCCTATATTATTATGAAGAAAATAACCAAGGTGGAGGCTAGGTTGGGTACCAAAATAGAAACAAAGGAGAACATAGTAGGCATAGAAGATAGATGAGATGGGAATATGTTATGTCTTTTAGTTTTGCAAATATTTTCCATTATTCCAATGAATTCATAACAAAGAAAAATTTATGTAGTAGATTTTGTAGTCATTGTTCCCATGACACGTTTGGGTATCTCGAGGAAACACGATTCTATAAGAACATTTAATACCCTAGAAAATTTTGATGGATTCTTAGAACCCAATGTGCCATATGGGTCCAAATTAACAATAAAGATATCTAAAATTTAAGGTTTTAATGCAATGTGGTAATAGAAATTAAAAGGATAGAATAAAATAAAAGTGATTGAACATCAATTATAAACAAGAAGAAGTTTGGGAAATAGAATAAGGAAAAAAGAAAAGCCTTAGGAAGAAGGAAGGTAAAGCTTTAGGAAGAAGCCTATCAAAGGGTTCAAGATGAAAAATAACTAAATTGTGGTGATCAATCAAGGAGGGATTAACAAACACTAGTAAAATAAATCTATACATAACATATCCAATAAGATATGTAAACAAATAATAAGAAAGAATAAGAGATATGCATAAGACATGTATAATTCATGTATGTGTGATACAAGGATAATAATGAGCATCATGATAATGTGAGGGTTAAGAATTAGGAAAGAATTATAAGACATATATAAGACATCACACATGATATTAAAGTATATAAATATATTATGTATAATAGTTTGTGTGTAATTTCATTAAATTTGGTTGGAATTTATTACATGTTTAAGTTCTTCCTTCTTGCTTTTTATTCCACCATGTTTGGGTTTAGTACATAGAAAAAATTATTATAGACTTGAACTCCAATATTTTTTTCTAAAAATACAAGAATGATACCCTAATAAGTGCAAGTGTGATTTACTAATAACCAAATCTAGAGAATTCATTGATGAAGAAAAAAAGAAAGGAGAAAACATTTTTTATAAAAAAATGAGTTTAGAGGTTGAGTTAATTAGAAAAAAATTGTAAAACAAGTGGAAAAAATAGAATCAAGAGAGAAGAAGAAAACCCTATTACAAGATGTAATGAAAACAACCAAAAAGTGGAAAAGGAAACCTATGCTACTTTATGTAAAACTAAAGTGAATGTTGGTAAATGAAGAACTAATTGATCTATACGTATATATTAATATTATCCCAAAGAAAATTGAGGAGATGCTAGAGGAGCCTACATTGTATGGTATACCTTATGACATAGTATATATAGACAAGATTCCTAGATGTCCCTTTGGAATCTAAAGAAAGATGAAAGATAATTTATAGAGTATGAGAAGGAAAGTAGAATTTAATCTTATTCAAAGGCATGAAGGAAACCTAACCCCTTTACCATCTTGTTATACCTTGATTTTTATGTAGACTAAAAAGTCATATTTGATGTATAATAGGAAGAAATATTACTCTAAAGTGATTGTAAAGTTGTTTGTCTAACTTTGAACACTAGAATGAATGATGCATATATAGAAGTACATATTGTAAATATAATGTAGACGAGGATGAGAGATTAAACAATCTCTACATAATTAGAAGAATCCCTAAATTTGAGTTGGATTGATAGTTGATATTGGTGAATCCACCACAAATATCAATGATGTAGTAACCTTAGTTGTTAAATGATGTAGAGAGGAAAAGAGAGATCATAATAATTAGATAGATACATCAAATAGGGATATAGATAATTATGGAGGAAGATAGTTGACCCCACATTTGACGAGGGTGCCACATTAATATGGGTACATTATAAATAAAGCTATTACACTGTTTATTAATAGATGGTTCATATTTGGGTACTCCAAAAAATAAAATAAAAAAGAGAATTGTATAAGGAACACATAATAATAGAATTATTGGATTATAAATTGGTTCTTATTATGGTGTGATGATGGAATATTCATAATACCTATATTCTTGGAGGTATTTAACTATATTAATAAGAAACTAGTACTTAGAAGAATAAGGGAGGTATTTAACTATATTAATAGGAAACTAGTACTTAGAAGAATAAGGGAATCTTAATTCTATTATGGATTATGATGGAATATATAATGACATATGATAAATATATGAGAGTCTAAGAATATAACTATTTTATTGGACATTATCAATCATCATAAATACTTACTATATATCCCAAGATAAAAGAGTGGAGACTAAGAGGGCATCGATAATAAAAAATTGACTTTTATGATATAGATGAAAACTTAAAAAAGGTGTTCCAAAAGATAAATGAGGTAATAATATTACTATTTAATGATGTATTTGGTAGATTTGGTGAAACATAGATTCATGGTAGTACATAAGGAAGAAGGAATATGGGAAATGGTTGTCTAATGTTTAGCAAGATAATGTTTAATGCATTCTAAGATTTTATTCATGATTTAATTGATGTTTATTTAGATGATTAAATATGATGTACATATTAATGAAGGATCATTCCCAACCACTAAGGTTTATGATTAAAATGTGTAAACTTTTAAGAATTGCATTGGATTTGAAGAAGTGCAGTTTTGATACACCATTTTATACATTATCAAGCCACATAATATATAAGGAAGAGATAATGGAATATCCATAAAAAACAACAATAATTTTGAATCTATCCCTACTTAGAAGCATGATTGAGATTAAGGATTTTAGCTTATATAGGATATAAAAAATCTATAATAAATTGTGTATCCATCTCTAGTCGCACTAAAGAGGAGTTAGATAAGAATAACATTAAAAAAAACTATGCAAATTAATTTTTTTTAGGAATATTTTAATATTTTGAAGAATAAAATTACAAAGTTTCCTACGCAGTGCTCCTCAGTTTGCATTTTCTTTTGGACTACTACTTAGATGCATTTGGACATTATGACACTATTTGATGTTACTACATGATGATACTTAGACAATTATGACTCTTTGATGCTATTGACATTGTTATATTTGATGTTATGATGATATCATGCTTACTAGAATAGTTTAATTGTTTATATGAGTTATCATGGATATGAATGATATATGTTTTTATCATGATTTGATATCCGATATTGTGTGTCGATGTATGGGTCAAGGGGAATAGGATCGCATCACTCATTTTCAAGTGCGCTGCGACGCTGCGACTTTTCCTTCACGGTGTGGTTGACTGTTTTCCTATGCACATGTTCAACCATGTGATTTGTTGTAGGCTATAGGACCGGGCATCAACTCCACGTGAATTACCAGGTTTAAGTGAGCCTTAATACCAATGGAGGTTGTTGTTTCGGAGATAGCATCGATTCCCCCACACTAACCCATCATCCTCATCGAGGATGAGTGTTTGTATGTCACACGTCATCTGTAAGGTTAGTTCATCTATGTTGTTGTCATTTTTCTTTCCATTTCGCTTGCAGTCTGGTTTTTCTTGATAGTAAATTGTCTGTGTACTGTGATTGGTGTGTGTCTTTGTTTTACCTTATATAATGATAATTGAAAGAAAATGAGTTGGATTAATTAAATAAAATATGTATATAGTTTATGCTATAATTAAATAAAATTTATTAAAAGTTTTTAATTGTTTTTAATAAATTAAACTTTATAATGTAAAATAGAATATTTAGATAAATATACTAATTTAATGGGATTATGCAAGCAATTAGTAAGAGAAATCAAATTGACAAACTAACTATATTATATAGTTAATTAAAGTGTGAGCAATTGTAAATTATGAGCTAACAATTAATAAATTAAAACAAAATTGAGGAAGTTGTGAATTGTGGAGAAATATAAAAGAAATAAATAAATTAATTAAGAGGGAATGTAGTTACAGATGGTATGGTGGAGTATAGTAAATAAAGGAATGGAAGTTAACTGAAGAGGGGCTTTTGGATTATTTTATGGGGAAATGAAATAATTTTTGCATTCTATGTACGGGAGTATTTTGTTTTGGTTTTTGGAGCTTGTTCAGGGATTTGGAAAGTTTGATTCTAGATTTGGGAAAAAAATGGAATTGGGGCTTGCAGTGCTGAGAAACTTTGAAGAATTTTACAGCTGCAGATTGGGGGAAAAACATCATTCTTCAGCCCAGCTAATCAAGTTCCTCTTTGTTTACATTTTCTTGAAATATGATATTTAAAAGTTCCTAAATGAACTCTTGGAATATTTCTACAAAGTATTGTGTATATTTAATAAAATATTTCTCTCTTTCGAATTCTTTAAAATAAATTGTGGTGTCATCCTATCTTGTTTTCAACAATAGATATTTTGTTCCTAAAACACTTTTTCATCTAGACAAAGTTCTATTCTCCTGTAGTTTTCTTGCAAATTGATACCGTAGCTCTGAATGTGCTTCGAATCTTTAACTTCTTTTGGGAATTTGTCTTAATCTTGTATTTCACCGTACGTCTGATTTTATCTCGATTTTCTCATACGAAATGGCTATCTATGCCCTGTAATGGAATAATTGGTGTTGGTTTCCCAAACCATATACATACTTTCTTTGGCTTTCAAATTGTTTAATTGTGTTTAAAATAACGTTTGATTCCTGGTGCACGGTTGGAAGGCTTCAATTTCTATTTTTATGATTGTTTGAAACATTCACTTGTGCCATCACCCATTCTTTGTGAAACTTTGTACATTTTCTTTGAGTCTAAATTCCTATATTCTTCTGTGAATGCAATATGAAATGCTACCCAGTGGCTCGTATCTGATAGCCATTTATACAATATCTCTGTCAAAAAACGTAACTATCCTTTTGCTATCATCGTGATTGCATGATATCGCTTTGTTCTTTTGGAAATCACAATATAACTTCTGCTAAAATTCCCTTATAAATTATTGTTCGGCATTCCCTTGCAATATTTAATATGCTATGGGCATCTGACTCTATTTGTTGGAAATTGCACATTTGGAATGCATGTTTTACCTGTTTTAATCACATTGTTTTAAATGTATGCATGTCCCTTGATTCATTATCCTCCGTCATAGGGTGTGATCGGTAGATTGACTAACAGTGGTATGCAAATATATATATGCATTCTTCGAAAGGCATACAAATTTTTGTAGTTAGTTTAGCATGCTTGCCAACAAGCCGTCAATGGAGATCTTAGTATCAAATTTGGTTGTTATATAACCTTTATTTATATATTTATATATATGTATATAAATAGATTCATATTGGTAAATATATATATATAATGATACCATTGTAAATTTAAGTTTTGTATTAGTTTTTAAATCAGATTTTTATTTAATAGTCTATTATATATATAGGACAACATTTGTGTTTAAACATAAAAGTTTATGACAGAGGTTAATTTATAAAAATAGAACCAATATTCATAATATGTGTATACTTATATGTATATATATATATATATATATATATATAAATACACATATACATATAGGTTTATAGCTAAATGCATTAACAAAATTTTAGTGTTTTAATATAATGATTGCATTATAAATAAAAGTAAGGAAGATAATCATTGAATTAAAAGAAATTAGAGTATGACATTAGAATAATATGGTTTATAATAAAATAAATGAATCCTTGGAGTGATCTTCATCCTCATCCTTTTTAATTAGCTGTATTGCAGACTATTCAATGTAGAGTTGATGTGAAGTTATGTTCTATTGAGCAAATTTCTTATACAATAATGATGTTGGGGGTAAATGTCTTTTATGCGAGCCTCATGTGTTTTGGACAAAGAGTCTTCTAGAGGCTAAGGGAAGTGGGTTTTGATGTTTTCATTGTTATCATGGAGTAAACTAATGTTCTCGAGCATAGTACAATGCATTCTTCATTATTCTATTGCGGTGTTTGTTTTGCATATTATGAGTGAGTGATGATCTTTAGCCTTTCACTTTATGTTTTCCCATGTGGTTGTTTATGTGCACGGTAAGGTTTATGCATCACTTTAAATGTTTATGGGAACATTCTTTGTGATTGTGCAAGTGGCCTTTCTCTTATTTTGGGGTCTCCTTGTTGTTAGTAGGGGAGTGGCTCTCAATGGGGGCCAATGCACAAAGTGGCACTTGAGTAACCTATGTGGGAGTCTTTTGATAATTAAGTGAAAACCTAAATTGAACTAGGGGTTGGGTAGTAATATACACTAAACAAGATAATTTAATGCCTCGCTCATGACCCATGTGCTCATATAGGCTTGGGATGAGTCGAGAGGGCCTGGAATGGAAAAATCAACTGCCTCATCCTCATGAGAGGTATGTTGATTCTGCATAGGGTTCCATGAGGGACCGAAGATCGGTAGAGGCTTCTAGGGTAACTCAGGATGGGGGTCACGGCCTAGGAGGATTTGTGTGGGTAACCCATGTAAACTATGTGATGACACTCTTCCTACTGCAACCTTGTGTTCCTTTGACTCTTGAATCCCTTGATGTTGTATGCCTCTGGAAGTGTTGACACTGTCATTTGATGTTGGTCCCTACATGTACTTTGATGTCTTGTCAGTATTGTGTTGTCTTTTGTCCTTGTCTATTTGTGATGGTGGGACCCTTTGTTATCTCCTAGCATGGGGGGTGGACCTTTGGGTTCCACATGGTTGGGTGGAAAGTGCATTGTTCTCCATTGGGTTCCCTCTTCGGTTTGAGATTGTGTTGGCTTCTCCTAGATTGAATATCTTTGCATTGTATCAGTTTATGTGAATCATCACTCTTATAGTTGTATTATATCATATTTGATGTTGTATCATGAACTTATTATTTGGATGTACTCTCCTATTTGTATTCAAGGAGAAACTATTATTCCTAATGTAATTATGCCACATTGTAACTCATTGTAAAACTCTCTATTGTATTTGATCAAGTTAATGACATTGAATTAAATGGATTCTATAGAGGATTCATTATGATGAATAATGTTACTTTGATATTAGCAAGTTTTGATATATTTTTTAATTCAAATGGGAATCATGGCTAGTGTACCTGGAGAGCATCTTGGTTAACGAGAAGTACTCAAGATTTGATATCTTGGGGAGTGACTTCTTAAGGTCTTGATATCTTATTTGGAGATACTACTTAATAAATTATGGTACTTGAAGGTGGTTCATATTGTTATTATTGAATTTAAGTAAACTTGGATATGGTTGACATTCATGTTACATACTCTTGTTAACTCAATGTTAGATTGATATTGACTATTGTATATGATAGTTGCATTGATGATCTTATTATTCGTTAGTATTGTTATGAGATGGTTAGTTCCTAGTGTTAATTGGTTAAATATAGTATTATGAATCTTATCTCTTGATAATTTTATTTTTGGGAGTCCTAGTAGCATAGTCATGGACCTTAGAGGACTTAGATTAGATCAGTGTTAAGTGTTACTTTTGCACTAGTGTGTTAAATGCACTTCAATAAAAAATTGTATCATTTTTATGTGTAGTTGTGTGCTATTCTCTAGGGTCATGTGGTGGGGCATTACATCCTATACTTATCTTATTTAATTGGATTTAGTAATTCCAAGTGCATATGGGTTCATATTGTATTATAAATAGTATAGTATTGGCTCAACCAAGAGATAACAAAGACTATCCGATTACATTCACTAGTAGGTGTTGATGACAATATCACTTGTAGCAATAGTTTGAATAAAATATTTATAGACAAATGAAAAAGAGCCTATCCTTCTTGAAAGATATGGAACATGACAATCTAAAAGGGGAGTCTGCCTTAACAGAAAAAATAATGACTCAGTTCAATCCCAAGTCTCCAATAATCAGGTCATGATTGTACTAGGCTCACTCCAGGGTATGATGTGATTTTGTTGTTAATCTTAAAGGGAATATGATCGTTTTTGGTTTCATGTCAAGAATCATAAGCTTTTTACACAAGATTTCTAATTCATTCATAAAAATAACATCATGAAATCGAAAGATTTAAAATAATATTTCATGAACATTAATAATTTATTTGCTATCACTTAAGTAGATTTAACATTAAGGATTCAACATTTTCATAGAAAACAAAATATTTACAATAATTTTTTATTCATTCATCTATTTTTTGGAACATTTTCAAAAATCTAAACATCTATTCTAAAATAAAGCATAAAAAATATTGAAAATTAAAATTTATCCTAGTTATTCTCTATGCATGCCCTAAAGAATTAATCAAATCAAAGAAAACCACTTTATATTTCACCAAATTTCTTTACAACTACATATAAAATGGTGTGAGCTTTTAAAGAGAGGATTTTTAGTTTGGACACCGAGTAGATTCAACATGCACCCTTAAACGGTGCAACACATAGTCTTGTTTGACTGAACTAACAAAACTAGCTATAAAAGATTCATGAGACAGGTAGCTATCAAATTGGCTCTGATGTTGATTAATGTCTACGTGCATACACGTTTTTGGACCAGAATTATTAAGAAAATAGGAAAAAAGTACAAAAATTAGAAATTTTGGCTCTTTTGACATCCACAAATTCTAAACTTAAAATAAAAATAAAGCAATAAAGGGAATTTTATAGGAACAAGGCCCCGAGAGTTCAAACTTAAAGTTTATCTAGAGAATCAGAAATAAAAATAAAAAACTAGCACATGGCGTACACCAACTATCATTAGAATATTCTAGATGAATTAAAAGGTTTGAATTCATTAGTAACAACACTTTTCACTTCTTACTCTAATACACAATAATCCACATAAACCAAGGCTATCGAAATCCTTCAGAATATCAGATAGGGAACATCCACTAGGATCAGGAACAACCTGCAAAAGTTTTGCAATAAATATCTTTGCAACAGCTTTGGTATCCAGTATCTTTTCATCATTCAAGGCTTGGGCTCTGTGATCTTTTCTTTGTCTTTCTTCAATTGATATTACGAGCAGTGAAATTCGTTATCTATTAAGGTGCAAAAACTAACTCAGGAATGCAAGATAAAAACTACACTAAACCACCTCACCATTAGGCTACGTTAACACACATAAAGGAAAGATGAAATGATCAAAGTAGATATACCTTTCTTCATGTTGATCGTTGGTTGGCCCTTTGATGATTGATAATATGCGCTCCTTGATGGAAAGGTGATGCAAACTGATTGAAATGCAATTGAGGATGCAAATGGCTAAGATGGATGAAGATTGAATGCAAAATGATGTGATAAAAGCTTATGGAAGCTCAAATGGCTTAAGATCATAAGTTGGCTAAGAATTCAATCACTAGATCCTTTAATGAAGGAAGAGGGGGGTATTTATAGGAGAAGTTGAATTCTCTAGAGGATTCAACAGTCAAGATTGAACCACGATGGCCAAGATGGAGGGTTGTGGTGAGTTAAGGACTCACAAGCCCTCACATATTGACATGTGGCAGGTGAGTTGTCCAAAGGACAAGGTGAGATGGCACGAGGTACAAATGACATGGAAGAGGCCATGTGGTCCCAAGGTACTTGCAAGTACCTTGGGATGGGAGATAATTTCTTTAAAAAGTTATGGGGCTAAAAGTGACAAGTGATGGCTTCTAGAAAGTCATCCCTTGTCAACATGGGGAATGGGGAAGACCTCAAAGAAATAAAAGTGTATTTTTAATTCACTTTTTGGAAGATACCAAAAGATAAAATAAGATTCCTCTAAAAGAGGTCTTTGTCCTTTGGGTACGATGTGACATATGAGATGTCATGGGGAAGACAAATGCATGGGGTTTATAAGTGTGAATTTTTAATTCACATGGGGAAGAGGTCAACCCAAAAAAGGTATGTACCAAGAAGGTTGACTTAAGGACATGTCAAAAAGGGTAAGTGATTAGGATTAAGATTGTGCAAATAGGTGATTAAGCTAATTAATGATGATTAGAGGCAAGCGGCAAGTTATGGAGGATGTGAAATTAATCCTAATTAAGGATATGCACACCTTAATGGAGGATTAATTAAATTAATCCAGTTTAGTGAAATGGAGGATGTGACAAGGAGAGATAAAGAATGAATTAAAAAAAATGAAAAGGATAATTGACTGAATTAAATAAATTGATTGCATTTATTTAATTTAGAGATGAAGTGGACTTATGCATAAAGTATTTAATTAATTAAATTAAATACCTTAGGAACGTTAGGGAAAAGGGAACATTAATTAAATAAATAATTTAATTAACATTGATGAAGGGGATGAAGGAAAGGGATAAATTTGACCTTATGTAAAGGGGTCAAATTTAGGTGTCTACATTTTCCCCCTCTTTGAGATGGTGTTATGAATTAGCATCATTTCAAACAAAATTAAAATATAGCACTTAGAAGAATACGGTTAGATTAATGAAGATGCCCTAGTCATTATGGGAGTGACTAGGAGGAAAGATGATTGGAGTGAAGATGAAGATTAGGGATTGGGGATGCCCCCTCAAGAGGACATGCAGGTTAAGAGAACATGGATGTTCTCTTGAAACAAATGAGATAATGCAAAGGTAGATGGGGAAGATGATGCAAAATGATGGATGAGAGATGATGAAGAGATGAAGGGATAAAGAGCACAAATGGATTCCAAGACAAATATGATGTTGCCCCAATCAAGCTACAAGACAATATGGACTAATGATGGATGGAGTGTTGTAGATGAGGGAGCAATACATCGCCGAAAAACATAAGGATAGGGAAAGATACATCCTGATAAGAGTGTTGTTGATGAGGGAAGGATACATCCTAGAACAACATAAGGATAGGGAAGGATACATCCCACTGATGATGATTATGAGTGGGTCAAGGATTTTAGCAAGACTAGGAACAAGACCAAAGAGGTGATTACATGATTTGTGCTCGATGGAATGGATTAATATTGGATGGCGATGGGAGAGGATTAAAATGAACGAAGAGGATGGAGGTAAAGATGCAATGCAATGGGAGAGCAAGTTACCATTTTTGGAGCACTAATTTTTTCTATAGCATAAGACAACAGATACCAAGGTATGTAGAACCAAGGCAGATTAGCATCTAATGCATACACAAACACAACAAATAAGAAGGATATCCCAACACCCCAAAGTCACAATGAATTTGGTCAGGCTAGGTATTGGGATAACCACAAGCACAGAAGGATGCTCCAACATAATGTAAGACCACAAGGATCTTGGTGGATATTACGTGGGACAACCAAGAGGACAAAAACAGACAAAAATATCAATATATGCCCCTATATTAACTATTCAAAACACACCATAATATGAGAGATCATGGCGGCATTGACAAGTGATGATAGGGAGCTCAAATGATAAACAAAATGTCAAAAACATCAAAAGATCACAATCAAGTTGCAAACGTCCTTTGCCACATGATCAAAAGCATGGATGGGGTTGATGTGGTCTATTAGGAAGGATACATCATGTGGAGACCAATGATGGAGGATAGATTGGTTGATCAACATGATGTAGGATATCTGAAACCGATTGAACCTCATGAGACATGAAATTTTTTTGTAAGCACCAGCTAGGATAGGGACATACTTGATGACACGAAAAGATGATAAGATGATAGGATGTCAAGACATAAGACAATAAAAACCCTAAAGACCTAGGGGCTTGAGGGTTGATCATAGATCAACCTTGCCTACGTGAAAGCGTAGAGCCCTTGTAGTTCAGGAAATGACCATGATAAAAGCATAAAGAGGATGACGGAGACGACGATGGAGGGTGTAGACCAGACAAACGCCCTAGGGGTAGATCAAATATTGAACTCACCTACATGAAAGCGAAGGGGCAATGTAGTTTGACACAAGGCCAAAGATAGATGACGAAAGAGGACAAGATAGACAAAATATAGAACCTTGGGGGTAGATCAAATGATCGACCTTGCCTACGTGAAAGCGCAAGGGCAACGTAGTTCGACAAGAGATCGATGACAGATAATGGATAAGGGATGATGAGGGGACCATGATAAATGGATAAAAGTTAGGAGCTGATATGAGGAGCCAAGAGAGGCCGTGTGGATGGGATGGTCAATATGTTGGATGTGGGTTATGTGAAGCTCAGGGATGGGATAGTGATCTATATTTTTAGAAGATGAATTGGGAGGATGAGAGGATGTATAGATGAATGATGAAGAGTGATAAGATATCATAAATATATAGGAAATAGATAGGGGTGATGATAGTGAGATAGCATGGCATTGGATTGCATGGAGGTAGCCTATAGATAGATACCAATGACAAGGGATTATGAGATGGAATGAAAATGGATGGATTGATAAAGATGGGGAGATAGAAATATATTAGGATAGGTGGATAGAGGGAGAAATATGGGGAAGGATGGAAGAGATTACAGGATGGATGGATAAATGGATGAGGAAATAGAAATATGTTAGGATGGGTGGACAGAGGGATAAGGATTTGGAAAGATGGATGGGAAGATAAGGATAGGGAGATGGATTGGATGTTTAGATGGATGAATGGGGAGATAAGGATGAAAGGAGGAAAAAGGACTAGTGGATGGGTAGATAGGAAGATAAGGATGGGGAGATGGATGGTGTCACCAAGGACTAAGACACAAAGAAGGAGATGCCCCCACTCTAGATGGGTCATGTGTGATGAGGCGAGAGGGATGAAAGATAGAAGGATGGGGAAATAAAGGAGCGAAATGGACATGGATCTTAGTAGGATGGGTGGGCAAGGAAGGTAGATGGATGTGGATAGGATGCATGGATCAGAAAAGTAGATGGGGAGGATAAGGAAAATGATAGTGGATGAGGGGAAAATATGCCAAGAGATGTCCAAAGCATGTATATATATGTGCCCCTATCATTATCAAGATCACAAGGAAGATGGAGGGACTAGGATATGAATGGGAGATGATGGGTAAGATGTGGAAGATAGGCAGATGTAGGAGATGGAGGAAAGGAATGCGTAGGTGGAAGTTGCCCCCAATTGTGGAAGGAGATCAGATGGGGGATTTATGCATGATGCCTATTTGCCAGGTTTTCATCATGGTACTTATCCAAGGTGCTTGTTTTCCAAGTTTTCACCATTGGACGAATGATTTTCTCTTTTATTTTTCCTTTTTTTCTTTTTTTTTTCTTTTTTGACTTATTGGACTAGGATACTGGTGAAGATGGATGAGGATATGGATTCATAAGACATATGATAAATTGGATGGATGAAGGACTCAAGCATCAAGTTCCAGATGAGGTTAAGAAGAGCCTATATGTAAAGCAACTATGTGGATGTTGGTACAACCTTATGAGAATGGATGGATTATGCAAGAGGATGGATTAAAGGGATTTGATGGGGGAGATATGGGGGATAGTGTATGGGATGTTTGAAAGTGTATGGATGGAATGATGGAGTGGATGTGTGATGGGGGAAGGTGTTCAAGATCAACATTGGCACATGTGGTGGATGAAAAATGATAGGAGGGTTGATGGGGGGAGAATGTGGCGATAATGGAGGCATTGGGATAGTGAATTTTGGGACATAAGGACCCAAAACAGATTTAGGAAATGTTGGATGTGAATTATTAGCTGTGGGCATAGAAAATTTGGATGTCATCATGGATTTTTCATGTGAAGGTATTGCCTCTTTTTCCTTTGGGATCGACATGGTTTTGATTTTTGCATTGGTGGGCCTTTGCGGCCTATGGGTTTGATTTGGATTTTGGATTTGATTTTTCTTTTCTGCAACATGTCTTTTGAAGAGGGCATGAGGAGCTTTAGAGTCATGTGGATGTTTGGATTTATGCATTGTTGCTTTGGCAGCCATAGTGATTTTAGTAGCAATGGGATGTGTATGAGGAGATGGATGATATGGAGAAGACATGGATGGAGTGATAGAGGTAGGCTTGTGATGATGGTGTGTGAATGGAGGATGTGAGATAACATGCATGGACAGGTTCCTTTGTTGATCTTGATTAGGGTTTATGAATTTAGGAGTTATTATGGTGGATGGAGGTACATAAGGGCCCAAAATAGATGTAGTAGATGGAGGATGAGCGATGGTGGATGGAGGCACATAAGGACTCAAAATGGACTTAGAGGATGAAGGAGGAAGATGGATAGTTGTTTTGGGGTAATATGATGGAGGAGGAGGGATGTCGACATAGGATTCGGTAGAGCGACAGGAAGTGCCTCTCATTCCTTTGGAAGAGGATCGCTTAGGAGGTATGGAGGTTTTACCAACATTTTTGGATTATGAGTCTTGGGAGGTATATCCCAGACCGTGTGCACCTAGGTGTTATTTGACCTGAATGCGCTCTAACATTCCTTTCTCATGAAGGCCTAAACCTTTTCCTTGATAGTTCATGTTCTCGAACCTGTGATCTATGGTAGGATGATTATTGTTTTGGAAGCATGATGCAAGTGTGTTAGCAGGTGGAGGAGGAAAGGTGGTGCATATAATTTGTTTTTCTCCTGCAAGAAGACCACCATGGAAGAGCGTAATGTTACCAAGGTGATATAACAGTGGCGTTGGGATGGCGGAGCTAAGTGATGATGGAGGATTGTGCAATGGAGATGAGGGGATAGCCACATCTTGATTTGGAAGAGGAAGTGATAAGGGATCCGAAGATTGATTAGGTGGTATGAAAAGATTCTAATTTGTCGCAGTGGGTAATAAGGGTTCATGAGATGGAGGGATTGGATCTTGAGTGCAAAGGGGATTATGGGATGGAGCAGATGAGCTACCGTGCTCTTGAGATGGGGTGGATGGGACGATAGGATCAGGATTCGGTTGAGAAAAGGAATCATGAGATGGGATGGATGGAGGGCTATGATCTTGAAATGGAGTAGACATGATGGTAGGATCTTGACTTGGGGGAGGGGATATATCTACAAGCTTTAGATCGAGCTCTTGGCATGGCTCAACTTTTGTAGGAAGCATGATGAGGGAGGAGTGTTGGAGGGACTCCTCAAGTGTTGGAGATGGAAGGACAGAGGAGTCATGAAGGTCATGGGATTGAAGTTCAGTAATATGAGGACTAGGAGGACTAGTAGAAGATGGGGATTTAATGGATTTGATGGGTTTGATGGGTTCAACCATTTGGACAGTGTTAGGAATGGTAAGGGGAGTGATAGGTGTTGGATGGAGGAGGGCCTCATCAGTAGTGACCATACATGATAGAGTGGGAGGGCATTGTGCCACAACATCAAGATGTGGATTTCGGGATGTCTTTTTGGTCATGAGTCCTTGGATGACATCTGGACGGGATGTAGGATTAGGTGGGGTGATGGAAATGGATGGAGGATTAGGGATGGTTGGAGGGCTAGGATTAGGGATTGGTGGATTAGGGTTAGATGAGGGGATGGGAATGGATGGAGGATTAGGGATTTGTGGATTAGGGTTGGATGAGTGGATGGGAATGGATGGAGGATTAGGGATTGGTGGATTAGGATTAGATGAGTGGATGGGATTGGATGGAGGACTAGGAGGGGATGGAGGATTATTATTAGATGAGTGGATGGGATGGGATGGAGGACTAGGAGGAGATGGAGAATTAGGATTAGGGATTCGTGGATTAGGATTAGATGAGGGGAGGGGATTGGATGGAGGACTAGGAGTAGATGGAGGATTATGATTAGGGATTGGTGGATTAGGATTAGATGAGGGGATTGGTGGATTAGGATTAGGATTAGATGGAGGATTAAGATATAATGCAGCGAAGGGGGGAGTGATGCAAGAGGATGCAAATGATGAATTAAGATAGGGGGATGCAGATGTTGGATTAGGTTGGGGAGATTGGGATGGTGGGTGATAGTAGGAAGATGTGGAGGTTAGATTAAGGTAGGGATATTGGGATGGGAGATTATGATAGGAAGGTGTGGACGTTGGATTAGAATAGGAAGAGTGAGGTGGTGAACTACCATAGGAAGCCATGTATGGTGGATTGGCATAGAAGGATATGGGTAATGGATTAGGATAAGAAGATTGAGATGGAGGATTAAGATAAACGAAATGTTGGGATAGTGGATAGGAATGGGTGAGTGTTAAATTAGGATAAGAATATTAGGATGTAGGATAAAGGTAGAGGTGATGATAAGGATAGGCATATGGGGATGGTGGATTACTATAGGAGGATGTGGATGTTGGATAAGATAGAGGTGGAGAGGGAGGACATGATGAATATGTCGATGGTGAGGATGTTGGATATCCCTTGTCAAGGGTAGCATAAGGATTATTATTAGAAGCGAATGAAGGCATGGAGGGATAGCTCAAAGAAGTGATTGGATTATGGGAGGCGATTGGAGAGAGATTTCTAGTAATAATTGCATCAAGGGGATCTATATAACACTCTTCATGATCAACCAGACTTTCGTTATCGATGTCAACAAAGTTAGGATTCCCCTTGACTACTATTATTGGTCATGTGAGAGGGGGATAAGGATTCGTGATGACTAAAAAATGGATACGAATTGAGAAGATGGAGGAAACTAGATGATGGAACGATAAATTGGAAGGTGTAGGTGAACTAATGCTCAAGTTGGGATATTGGGTTAAAACTCAGATTTGGATGATGGGATGCGACAGGATCGGATGATTGATCAGATAAGAAGATGAAACATATACCCAAAACGAGAGAGAAAATGTTTAGAACGGGAAAAAAGATACTTAGAATGGATTAATGGATGGTTGACACTTGAAATGGGTAGATAGATACTCAAAATGGGTGAATGAATGCTCGAAGCAGGAGAATGACACTTAGAATGGGAAAACAGGTTATCGGAATGGGTGAACAGCTTCCCAAAATAGGCGAATAGTTGGTCAGAAAGAGGGAATGATTGCTCAGAATGAGCAAATGGATACTCATAACAATTGGACAGATGGTTAGGACGGGTACTCTGAACAAGGGAACAACACCCGAAATGGCAAATAGGTTGCTGAAACGGGTGAACAGCTTCCTGGAATAGGTGGAAAATTTGTTAGAAAGAGGGAATGATTGCTCGAAATGATCAAATGGATACTCAAAATAGATAGAAAGATGATTGGCTTGGATAAACGGGCACTCCGAACAAGGGAAGAACACTCAGAATAGGAAAAAAAGTTATCGAAATGGGTGAACAACTAACGAACGAAAGCCGAAAAATAGTTGTTTCAAAGGGCAGGGCCACCCCTTGAGGTCAAGGCTGCCCAAACTTAGGTTAGGGCTACCCCTTTAGAGGGCAAGGCTGCCCAAATAAAGAATGATGAGGAACAGGTCCAATAATGACCGAACGGGGTCTTGAAAAAGGTTGTTTCAAAGGGCAAGGCTGCTCCTTGAGGTCAAGGCCACCCAAACTTAGGTTAGTTATGCTCCTTTAGAGGGAAAGGTAACCTCTTGAGAGGGCAAGGCCACCCAAATCAAGAATGATGAGGAACAGGTCCAAAAACGATCAAACAGGGTCACAAAAAAAGTTGTTTCGGAGGGCAGGGCTGCCCCTTGAGGTCAAGGTTGCCCAAACATAGGTCAAGGCCGCCCCTTTGGAGGAAAAATTTGTCTCTTTGGAGGGAAAGGCCACCCAAATCAAGAATGATAAGGAACAAGTCCAAAAATGGTTGAATGGGGTCTTGAAAAAGGTTGTTTCGAAGGGTAGTGCTACCCCTTGAGGTCAAAGCTGCCCAAACTTAGGTCAAGGCAATGCCGCCCAAATCAAGAATGATGAGAAACAGGTCTAAAAATGATCAAACGAGGTCTCGAAAAAGGCTGTTTCGGAGGGTAGGGCTGCCCCTTGGGGTTAAGGCTGCCCAAACTTAAGTTAGGACTATCCCTTTGGAGGGCAAGGTCGCCCAAATAAAGAATGAAGAGGAATAGGTCCAAAAATGACCAAATGGGGTCCTGAAAAAGGTTTTTTCGAAGGCGAAGGCTGCCCCTTGAGGTCAAGGCCAACCAAACTTAGTTCAGGGCTATCATTTGGAGGGAAAAGCTGCCCAAATCAAGAATGATGAGGAACAAATCCAAAAACGACCAAACGGGCTCCCAAAAAATTCTATTTTGGAGGGAAAGGTCGCCCCTTGAAGTCAAGGCCACCCCTTTAGGTTAGTGCCACCCAAATAGAGGTTAGGGATGCCCAACTAATGGTCAGGGCCATCCAAACATAAAAGACTTGGCCTAAATTTAAATGGAATGGGCCAAACAGATAGTCAACGATGCTTGGAACGAGCAAATGGATACTTAGAATGGATGGAAAAAAGGTTGGGATGGATAGTTGGGTACCCTGGACAAGGGAACAACACTCAGAATAGGGAAACAGGTTACTGAGACAAGGTAACAACTAATGAACAAAGGCTAAAAATAACTGTTTTGAAGGTCAGGGTCACCCCTTTAGGTCAAGGCCACCCGAATAGAGGTCAGGGCTGCCCCCCGGGGTCAATTCCACCCAAAAAAAGGTCAAAGCCACCCAAACAAAGGTTGGCGCCACCCAAAAAGGAAAAAATTAGCCAAAAATGGTCGACCAAACACGAAAACAGACCCAAACGAGGTCTAGATAAAGCTGACCTCCAGAATGGGTAGTTGGATTTGTAAAATAGGCAAAAGACCACTTGGAACAAGTGAACGGATGTAGGAGGCTGAGTAACAACGCTCGAAATGGGAAAACGAGTTCCCAGAACACGTTAACAGCTTCTCGAAGCAAGATCATGTTAAAGTTTAGATTTGGGTTGGATGAAAGCTCATATTAGGAATAGATTAAAGCTTAGATTAGGATGATGGAATTAAGACTCAGATTGGGATTGGATCAGAGGATATGATAGGAATGATTGGAAACCATGTCCAAGGGGTGTAACTAGAGGATGTAAGGTGTTGACAATGAGATTTTTGCTAGATTTGGCAGTTTTCAAAAATTGTCAAATTTTGCCATTTTAGGAAACTTCATAGGCATACCTTTGAGAGTCCAGTTTTTTACCCAAAAGATACCCAATACTAAGATAGGATGAATTGCCAACTAACATCCCAAATCAAAGACATTCATTCTGAGTTATTAATGAAAACGATATTTCAAAAATCGAAAAAAGACACTAAATTATGATTTTTTGGGTCAAGATGAAACTTTGAGGTTTCAAAAATGTGTTGAAGAGGGGTTGTCAATTGGGAATCCACATGCCACCTCATAATGCAGCCACCCATAAAATTTGAGCCGAAACCCACATCTGAGTCAAAAGTTATGGCCTCCAAAAGTTTTTGCATAAAAATCAAAACCCTCAAAAACAAAGTCTAGATGATTGTGATGGATGATTTGATGATAGATATGGACTCTGATGATGTTCTAAGAAACACCTATGTGTTTTGGTCGATGAAACAATTACTTTCAAAAAATGTTGATGGATGCTCAAAACGGGGAAATGACCACTCGGAATGGGCAAACAACTTCCCATAATAGGGAACAGCTGGTCAAAAAATAATGATTTGAACCTAACTTAGTCAAAATAGTGACAACAAAGTATGGAAACAAGTAAAAAGGCCAAAAACTGATTGACAAGTACTAGTTTCTCACAATAAGACACTTCAAGCAACACAAGCCTAATTTTAGTATTAAAGTATGGCCAACATGGTCCTCTATCTATGCTTAAAAAGTTTGCTAGTGGCATCCCCAATATACGCACGATACATGGGGCACAATTGTGAATACTAGCCCGTCTAAAAGCGTGAGTCGGGAGTAGCCAACGAGAGACTAAGAGCTCGGACCAACCCTTCACGTCTATCTAGGTATCACCCTAGTTTCGACGCTCTGCCAGACATGACGTGAATGGATTGAGGTATAGCTTTCGCCTCCTCCCTTTATATACCCAGTCGATAACACATGGTTGGAATTGTTCCTTGGGGTGATGAAATCCCCAAGCAGGTCCCGTTAATAAAATGAAAAAGGGATATAAAAATGGACTACGTGAGCTATGATTTCTCTTCACCCAAGATAACCAAATGGTGCAAAGGGATTGGATACGTCAATAGCCCACTTCAAACATAACAAGCAGATTCATTGATGCTTTAATTAGTCCTATGTTCCTATTTTAAGAAAAACGAAAAAGATAAGACTAATTGAACATAATTTTTCCACCTACAAAACACTTGTCAATAGTTTCGTTTTCTATCTTTGACAAGTGAATTTTGTGAACCTACAAGAAATAGTTGTCAGAAAATGATGAAAAATAGCAGTAAAAAAGTCTGATGTTAGGGCAAGGCTGCCCCTCTAGGTCAAGGCCGCTCAAACATGGAACCTGCAATGAAAACAGTCAAAAAAATGATGAAAATAGCAACAGAAAAATATGTTGCTAGGTCAGGATCACCCCTCCAAGTTAGGGTCGTAAAAACACGAAACCTACAAGAAAAACAGTCAGAAAAATGATGAAAACAACAACAGAAAAATCTATTGCTAGGTCAAGGCCACCCAAACATGAAACCTACAAGGAAAAGAGTCAAAAAATGATGAAAACAACAACAAAAAAATATGTTGCTAAGTCAAGGCCGCCCAAACATAAATCCTGCAAGAAAAACAGTCACAAAAATGATGAAAACAACAACAACAAAATTTGTTGCTAGGTCAAGGCTGCCCCTCTAGGTCAGGGCCACCCAAACATGAAACCTGCAAGGAAAATAGTAAAAAAAATTGAAAACAATAACAGGAAAATCTACTGCTAGGTCAGGGCCTCCCAAACATGAATCCTGTAAGGAAAACAGTCAGAAAAATGATGAAAACAACAATAGAAAAATCTATTGCTAGGTCAGGGCCGACACTCCAAGTCAAGGCCACCGAAACAGAGAAAACTGCAAGGAAAATAATTAGAATAATGATGGAAACAACAACAAAAAATCTGCTGCTAGGTTAGGGCTGCCCAAACAGAGAAAACTACAAGCAAAATAGTTAGAATAATGACGAAAACAACAACAGAAAAATCTGTTGCTAGATCAGGGTTGCCCCTCTAGGTCAGGGCCGCCCAAATAGTAGACAAGGCCACCCCTCTGTGTCAAAATCTACAAACTCTTAAAAAACAACTGTTAGTGCAAAAAGATCCATGACGTGGGTCCCACCGGGTGTGCTAGAAATGCAAGTAGTGAAATTTGTTATCTATTAAGGTGCAAAAACTAACTAAGGAATGTTAGATAAAAAGTACACTAAACCATCTCAAGATTAGGCTACGTTAACACAAATAAAGGAAAGATGAAACAATCAAAGTAGATATACCTTTCTTCGTGTTGATCCTTGGTTGGCCCTTTGATGATTGATAATATGTGCTCCTTGATGGCAAGGTGATGCAAACTGATTGAAATGCAAATGAGGATGAAAATGGCTAAGATGGATGAAGATTGAATGCAAAATGATGTGATAAAATCTTATGGAGGCTCAAATGGCTTAAGATCATAAGTTGGCTAAGAATGCAATCACTAGATCCTTTAATGAAGGAAGAGGGGGGTATTTATAGGAGAAGTTGAATTCTCTAGAGGATTCAATGGTCAAGATTGATCCACCATGGCCAAGATGGAGGGTTGTGTTGAGTTGAGGACTCACAAGCCCTCACATCTTGACATGTGGCAGGTGAGTTGTCCAAAGGACAAGGTGAGATGGCAAGGGGTACAAATGACATGGAAGAGGCCATGTGGTCCCAAAGTACTTGCAAGTACCTTGGGATGGGAGAGAATTTCTTTAAAAATTTATTCCTTGGCCCCATATGAGGTTGAAAGTGACAAGTGATGACTTTTAGAAAGTCATCTCTTGTCAACATGGGGAATGGGAAAGACCTTGAAGAAATAAAAGTGTATTTTTATTCACTTTTTGGAAGAGACCAAAGGATAAAACAAGATTCCTCTAAAAGAGGTCTTTGTCCTTTGGGTACGATGTGACATATGAGATGTCATGGGGAAGAAAAATGCATAGGGGAAGTAAGTGAATTTTTAATTCACATGGGAAAAAGGTCAACCCAAAAAAGGTAAGTACCAAGAAGGTTGACTTAAGGACGTCAAAAAGCGTAAGTGATTAGGATTAGGATTGTGCAAATAGGTGATTAGGCTAGTTAATGATGATTAGAGGCAAGTGGCAAGTTATGAAGGATGTGGCATTAATCCTAATTAAGGATATGCACACCTTAGTTGAGGATTAATTAAATTAATCCAGTTTAGTGAAAGGGTTATGGAGGATGTGACAAGGAGAGAGAAATCATGAATTAGAAAATATGAAAAGGATAATTAACTAAATTAAATAAATTAATTGCATTTATTTAATTTAGAGATGAAGTGGGCTTATGCATAAAGTATTTAATTGATTAAATTAAATACCTTAGGAACGCTAGGGAAAAGGGAACATTAAATAAATAAATAATTTAATTAACATTGATGAAGGGGATGAAGGAAATGGATAAATATGACCTTATGTAAAGGGGTCAAATTTAGGTGTCTACAGATATTCTCAGAAAGCACTCAATGTTTGATGCATATGTTCTTTTGAAATCCCTTGTATAGCCCTTCAAGTGAGTTTGATCCTAGTGTATTCTTCTAATACCTGGAGTATAATATCATTTATCTGCACTTTGTCTATTTCATATTTATCTATAGTGTTCCTACACTATATAATCTCATCAATGACCTCCCAAGTTAATAACTGAACAAGGTATCTATTTATTCTTTCAATCCATTCTTTGAAGTCTTTAGCTTCTTTACCCTCATGTCCTAATGTTTGGGGATCACAACCTTGATGTGCTAACATTTCAATAAATTATTGATATTTACCAAGCAATTTTCTACCTTGCATGGTGACCTTTTCAAATCCTTCAATACATTGCATTAGCATGTCACCTTCCCACTTCAATTGTTTCTTCGATTTTTCTGGCAATAGAGCTTCTTTCTCTGAAATTACATTTCCTTGTATTAAAACTTGGACATCCGTTTGTATGAGAATTTCAACATTTTTTTTTCAATATCGATTAGTTCATAACAAACCTTGCATTCACTTTCAAATCTTTTGGATTTTTCATACCAATGGTATGCTTCCTTGTAATTTCCAATTGCATCTATGATGAATTCTTCCCCATGCTTTACCCAATACTCAATCCATTCTTCAAATACATTCATTTTATGGTGAACCACAACAATTACATCCACCTATTCTTGTGACATTAGTAATGGATGTTGGGGAAATTTAGTTTGTGGTTGACCAGATAGGGTTAGTGATTTTATAAAATGTTCCATGGTAGCAACCCATTCTTTCAATTCTTTTTTCTTATTTTTGTACTTATGCACTCTGGCAACAGTGGCATCCAAGTTCACCTTTATTTCATCCAACTCTTGCTTCCAAGATGAGTGTGCAAGAATAATACTTGTTATCTTATACTCCTTAGGTGTTATCTCATGTCTATTTTTATCGGTTTTTGGAGTAGCTATATGGATGGTTCTTTCACCATCTGCATTTCTTTGTATGACATGTTTTTCTTTAGCTCTATGCCAAGGCTTAGGAGTATCTAATTCCTGTATGAAACTATTAAGGTCCAGAGGAAATATTTCTACTTCCATTGGGGAGGCCAATTCCCTGATCAACCAATTAGTTGCATCCTTATTTAGATCTACCTCTATAGCATTCCTTTGTTCCTAAGTTTCACTAAATTCAGGAATCTCTTCTCTTATTTCCTCAATTTTATCTGTTACTTCCTCTTAAATGGGAATTTCTTCAACAATTTATAGCATAGATTTAGGATTACTAAGATTTGGCATTGTCTCCTTTTTTTGGAGATTTATATTTTCATGTCTATTTAGATGTTCAATATCAATTTCTTGAACATTACCTTCTTTATTATCTACTACACCAGGGTTTTCTTCATTTTCAACTTCTTCACCTGAAACCTGTGTAGCTTCTTCCTTTTCAATCTCAACTTCAACATGGTCCTTTTCTAATTTTCCAAAGACTTTTCATTGTTCATTATCATTTGACACATTCCCAAGCAAAGGCTAGGAATCAAAAGTATCTTCAAAAATAATTTCATCAATATGATCCTACTTTGCAGTCTCCCTTGTTTCCATCTCAAGGATATCAAGGTTCCCCGCTTCTAAGGTGAGTGTTCCTTGTATGAATTCCTCTTCTTCAACATTTATAGGGGTGAACCCTATATTAGGAATTTCTTCTATCATTGGTTGTACCATGGGTTTATCTTTAAACTTCTTTTGTTTTACCTTCTCCCACATGGCACCCCATTTATCCATTTTTTATTTAATTTTGGCTTCATTTATCTCATAAATTTCATCCAAGACCATAGGAGTTCCTCCTAGTGCTCATTTCATATTAGCCATGTTAACACAAGGAGGCAAAGTAAATAGTGTTGCATCCCTTTGAGATGCAGACCTTATCTATGTACCAACATTGTTTTGTTACTCTTGCTTCTTCTTCAATAACCAGTTTAGTTCTTGGTTTTGTTGTAGAGGAAGATGCACCTTTAGATCCTACTTTTGATTTATCTTAATTTGATTCTCCATCTTTTTGCTTATCCGAGGGTTTCATTGAAACTTCTTGTTTTGAAACTTCATGGGTTCTCTCTTCAATTCTTATACCAGGAGTTGCCTTACTAGTTTTCCTTATCTTCCTAATAGGTTCCCCACTCTCAAATGTAGTTTCATTTCTTTGTTTTCTTCTCTTGTCCTTTGAGAATGTTGGATACATTCCTCTTTCTCTTAAGGCTTTACAAAAATAATTTATCTAGTTTTGAGTGTAATAAAATTGGTGTAGAGAACTCATCAATTGATGTCATTTCTTCACCCTCATAATCCGGGTTTGGGATAGGTTCATCATACACCCTATCTTCATTATAAGCTTTATTCAACACTTCTCCATCATCCTCTTCCAAATGGTCTGGAATTTCATGAAGCATAATAATTTGTGTAGATTCTAAAGATATTCTTTCATACTTTCGTAACCTTACTTTGTGCTCATCCTCATAATTAAGCCAATAATCTTCTAGGTGCT
This sequence comes from Sequoiadendron giganteum, assembly GCA_007115665.2. Taxonomy (NCBI): domain Eukaryota; kingdom Viridiplantae; phylum Streptophyta; class Pinopsida; order Cupressales; family Cupressaceae; genus Sequoiadendron; species Sequoiadendron giganteum. The sequence goes on along the minus strand of CM021103.1, from coordinate 345,067,842 downwards.
AGAAATGAGCATGGTAACTAGCAATAGTCTTGGCAATATTCCCTTCAAGATCACAATACATTCTCTGAAGTGGAAAAAACTCAAAATTATATGTTCTCAATTCTTCTTCACATAAATCAGACACCCTAACTGCATTGCACACTTATAATTCCCTAATACTATAGGAAATCTGAAAGAGGCCTTCTTGTGAGCCTTGTTATAAAGATCCTGAAATGGTTTTAATTGTCTCACCAATTCTAATAAAAATAATTTTTTATGTTTGATACTTGGGCAACATAAAAGGATGTGCATTAAAACCTTCCATCCTAATGTAGGAGTAGGTGGGGAACTAAATATACCAACCTCCCATTGGTTTAATAAAACTTTGTGCTTCCAAGGAAAATCTTTTGTCTTTATCACCTTCCATTGTTCTAACCATATTCATGGAGAGCACATCATTAACTCTCTTGTAATTCTCTTTATATCCGTGGATAGTGATCTGGGGTAAATGAGCATATATCAAACTATTTCCATCCTCCCTGCCCAGAGTACCAACCCTCCAACCCGTGTTTTCTTTCCCTCATCGTGCAGGAATAAATCACATATGAAGACATATAAAACCATCTGGTTTTGAGAAATTCCTTTATCTGTTCATATAATCTGTCACTAATAAATTTTCCCCAATGCATTTGCATAGGAATTTCCATCAATTTGAATATTATTACAAACATCTAGGGTTCAAATTTACTGGCATCTCGTAAACCATCCATCCTGCTTAGCAGAGTTATAATATCTTGAATATCTTGGTTGAACATAGTGTTGGAAAATGGTCAGCACTCCCCTCGGGATTCGTGACATGGCTTAACCACCTCCCATAGATCCATTAACTCTGGTGGTTGTATCAAGAATTAATAGGTCAATGTTTTGTGCAACGAAAATTATGGGCCAACAAGTGGTATTAGAGCCAAAGGTGTCGAGTTCGAATCCCCTCAGGTAACGCTGAGGGGGAGATTGTTGGCAAATGGTCAGTGCTCCCCTTGAGATTCGTGACATGGATTAACCACCTCCCATAGATCCATTAAATTTGGTGGTTGTATCATACATTAACAGGTCGATCTTTTGGTGCAACGACAACTGTGGGCCAACACATAGACCTTTGAATTACTTTGGTATGTGGTGTAATTGGATCTTGGCAGCATTGGGTACTCATAATTTCTCTATTGCAAGCTTCAACAATCTAATATGTCATGTCCTTCGCCTTCATATCAACGTTGTACATATGAGTGAAAGTAGGAAGCCTAAATGTGTATGTAATTCCTTTCGAAAAGAGATCTGCATAAGTTCTTCCTTCCTTCTCAACAACTCTTTTGTTAGGGTTATAATAAATCGTATATTTCATAACCAATTCAGGGGCATCCATTGCTGGTAAAAACCCTCTTGCTAAAAATAACCCACTTTCTATAACATTCCCATTATATTAAGAAGCATTTTCCTGTCATACCCAAGTGCGGATTTCAACATCAGAAGACCACCCCATATGAGTTTCACTACCACATTGATTGGTATGGCTTGTGAATTGCAATATTTGAATTCATCTTCTGACCTTGCATTAGAAGTACTCATTTTCTCTAGTGTGTTCTGCATTTTCAAATGTTTACCTTGTGTGCGAGTTAGGGTTAAATTTAACTAGAACTTCTTACAATTTATAAAAATTTCCATTCACCTTTCAGCTAAATTCAAAATCAAAGAATAATAAACATTTCAATTTCTAAAGAAAAAAAAAACATCTTTCGAGATCTTCATGCGTGAAAATAGCTAACATGAAATTAGTTATCCAAAACATACCTGGTTCTGGCTGATAATGACAATCTTTTCAGAATGGAACTCGAAAACCCTTGGTAATTGTGTTCTCAGTTTCTCAAAATTTACTTTTCGTTGCACACAAGTATTATTTCATTATTTCAATGTCCTTTGGAAATTTGTAGCATGATGTGAAGTAGAGTGTTATAAAAACAACTGTATGCTTAGGGTGATGCCAAGTACGAGTAGTTTTCTACCTTCATTAATTACCTATTATAATGGATTAATTTCTTGAATAAAGGTGCAATCATTACGGATTAGGGTTCAAATTATGAATGCCTAGATTTTTGTGTGGGCTCACTACTAGAGGAGAAAGATGGCGTGATGATCATATGTGGCACTCTGGTGTCACTCTGATCATTTGCAAGGTATAGGCCATTAAATATATGTGATCAATTTACGATCATCGAGATTAAAATCTCTGGTATCAACTTTTAGGAGAAATACCGAGATTCGAGGAACTTATCTCCAAGCTTCAAAGAGAAAAAACAAGCTCGAACGAAAGAAAAGACCAAAAATCGAGCTCAAGAGAGATCAAAACATTTCAAAATAGACCCTCTAGTTTTAGAGTTCCAAATAAAATTACCGGACTCCAATACAAGGAAAAAATAATTATACTACTGAGATTAACACTTTTGGTTGATGACTTATTAGGAAGGGCTAAGACCAACTGAAGATACAATTCACTTTGATACAACCACACAACCACGAGATTTCGATTTTTCAATAATATATTAAACTTCATTACAAGACTGAACCACCGAATTTGGGAAATAAATGAGAATAAATTAAGGACCAAGCAAAATTGAAAATGAGACCAGGAACTGACCAAGCCACAGAATAATGCCAAAGAAAATGAAAGCGAAAGGGAACAATAAAAAGAAGAGGGCCCACATTTTACCAAAGGGAAAAGTGGGGCGTGTTGTGAGACTACACAACAATAGGAAGCTATAAATTTGATATAAAAGAATTACACAAAAATGGAGAGGGAAGATTCATCTATGGTTTTTACACTCTAAAATTTTAAATATTACTCATTATCAACTCTATTTATTCTCTACATAGATCATATCCATTCAAGTTCTTTAAGAACAAATTAATCATGCATGGCCCCATAAGTAGGTGTTTAATTTTATTCTAGGAATTTGAGTTCAAAATTATTGTTAATCTAGGAAAGTGTAACTAGTGACCATATTACTTGTTGAGGATTGAAATAGGGGAAGCTATTGACCCTTGTGAAGATGATCACTTGTGCACACCTATTTAGGATAAATGTAGTGCCATATTGGTTACAATATATTATTATTTTTTGCAACTCTAGGATACCTGGTTTAGTGTAGAAAAATGTATCCCTCTACATTTTCACACTTAATTTTGTAATTATTAACATTAAAATGAGCCTAAGGTTAACTTGATCTAGTTTTGTAATGTATTTTACACATTCACATTAGGTTTCGGGCCATTTTAAGCTAAATTGACCTAATTTTGCCTTAATTTAATGTTGTAAAGTGTATTTATTTACACCTTCACATTAATTTTTGGGTCTTCTTACATTTATTACCTTCATATCATAATTAATAGGTCCCTAAGACCCTTTATTATGCATACCGAGGCTTATTTCCATCGAGATCCTGACATAATCATCAAATACACTTAATTTCCTAACTCCTCGACATTTTCTCTATCCAAAAAGGCCTAGTGGTACCCATACACCACCTTGGGTGTATGAGTCCCACCCAGATGGTACCTATACACCACAAGTGGTGTATGAGTCCCATTTGGCCCCTTTTTAGGGTTTTGAGCAAGAAATTAGGGTTTTGGATTCAAATTTCCTTAATGTCGGCATTTGGGATCTAATAAATGGTAAGTTAGATGGAATGCCTATATAAAAAATATTTAAAATCATTATTTCACCTAATCAATCATAATATCAACTAAGAAATCAAGATTTAAACATCCTAATACTTCACAAGAGTGTCAAGAGAGTTTACAAGAGCATTTCTAAGGTATTCAAGGGCAGATTTCTTCATCATTTGTTGCAGAGATTCAAGATCCATTATCATTTCAAAGGCATAGTGCATCAAGCATGTTGTTGAGCTAGTGTTGTGATGTAGCATTCAAGATTCAAGATTAAGCATTGTCCTACACCTAATTCAAGATCAAGATCTACATTCTTCATGTCCACTTCATGTTAGATTGTTAATTTACATCTCAAGACATAATTCAAGGTATCATTATTCATGTTTCAAATTTCATGTTTCATGTTCATATTTCATGGTTTCATCACAAGGTTTAATTACCTCAATGAGGTTTGACCAAGGCAAACCCCTATTTCTTAACAATCAACAAGTTTTCTCTCTCTCTCTCTATATATATATGTGTGTGTGTGTGTGTGTGTGTGTGTGTGTGTGTGTGTGTGTGTGTGTGATTGCAGATCTAGGTGTCTTGGAGCTTGAAGGATCTTTGGAGACTAAACTACATGATTGAAAAAAAATGTCAGAGTTGTATCCTTATTTACAAGATCACGAAAAGTTTACAAGATCACGAAAAGTCACCTACAAGTCAAAATTCAAGGTTTCAGACTTAGAGATTTGGTAGGAAGAAAGTTGCGGGAAATCACCAGAGAATACTAGAATTTCAGCCAAACCCTCATACTAGGACTAAGTCACCACTTGTGTCGTATGAGTCCTAGTACTACCATTTTTGAAGTTTTAGGAGATTTAGATCTATCCCTGTGAGATTCCATTTTTGGCATAGAAACCCTAGTCTAGGACTAAATCACCCAGAATGGTGTATGAGTCCCAGTGGGCATCAAATAGTAGGATTTCAAAGTTTTGGAGCTTTTTTTGACCTCATCTCTCTTCCAAGTGCACCTTTGTTCATTCTCAATTTGTTATTTTGCATTTCAGTTTCATTTCTTAGGTCATCTAATTAGGTTTTGCATGTTACATTCATTTCCTGTCTTTCCAATCCATAGCTTGGTGGTAAACCCATTTTATTCTATAATCACACCCTAGGACATCCCTATTGAAGATATATTTCCACTTTACATCATTGGATTGAGATCTCTAGGGTTTCCTTGAATGAAACTTGAAGAAAATTGGTCTAGGTCCCTAAACACCTAGTTTGTGTTCCACCTCCAAAAAGGTGGAACACCTATTTTATTTGTTTCATTTTGGTGAAACCAACATTTAGAACACCTTATTCTCTAATTTGGAGTGCATCATATTCCTAGATCTAGAATTCATTAACTTTGTATTAGGACTTGCATTAGTTAATTTATATCTAGGGTTTCTAAATCTTGCATTCGTGAAAGTGCATATAGGTTGTATTTTTGAATGTTAGATCATTCAATTTCACTAAAATTAAATAAGTGCAAACAATCAACACAACATAAAATTTATTTATACTTGGGAAATGGGGAGCTCTTTGGGTGGTAGCGATGGCGGTGACAATTTTTCAAATTTTGAAAAGGCGAAATTGCTTGATGGTGCTGCAGGCGTTAATGGCAGACAACTTGCTGATGCGAAGGTGATGTCAGTTGGGTCCTTTGTTGTAGGTAGGGATTATGGGTCCCTTTTTGTAGGAAATGAATGTGCTGGGAGGAATGGGGGCTCTGAACATTGTGTGTATTCCTCTTTCTCCAACTTCCTTTCCTAAAAAGGGGAATCTCAGGGCTGAAAAGACTGGGCCAGGTCAGTTCTCTGATGCTTTTTATGGAACTCATAATTGCATGGATCTTGGGGTTGATAAGACTAAGAATGAATTTTCATAGGGTCCTCCTATTAATTGGAAGAATTTGTTTGGGACGAAGCCTAAAGGTAAAAGTACTTCTCCACCTATGCCTTTTGTTGCTAATGCTTTAGCTGGTGAATACTCTATCTTTGTCCTAGATTGCATTGTTGTAAAGAGTATGTCAAATATGGACTTGGCTTTGCTGGGAAAATTTATTAGCCCCCGACCTCATATTGAGTTGGTTCGTAAATTTGTTGGAAGTCATTGGAGCCCTAAAGGACAAGTTGATGTGGTAGCTATGGCCAAAGGTTTTTTCTCCTTTATATTCAATTGTGAAGATGATTTGGTGGAAGCACTATTGGGTGGCCCCTGGTTTTTTGGGAAGTCTTCACTGATGTTAAAAAAATGGGAACTTGGGTTTAACCCAAATTCTTTCTCTTTTGTGACTACCCCAGTTTGGGTCAGACTTCCCGGGCTCCAATTGGAATTTTGGGATGAGGAAGTGTTTAAAGGTATTGCTAGTACCTTTGGTTGTTTGTTGTTGATTGACCAAATGACTGCTTCCAGGAAGCGACTGGTCTATGCCAGATTTAGTGTGAATGTTGAACAATCTACTAATTTACCTATTATGATAAAAATTAACTCAATTTTTTTTGTATGGGAACAAGTGGTTGAATATGAGTCCATTCGGTTTGCTTGCTTTCACTACAAAAAGGTTGGTCACTAGGTGAAGAAATTTCCTCTTAAAGCTCCAAATTAGATGAATAAATAATGGCGTGAGAAGGTGAAGGCTACTAAACAAGGTTTAGAGCTACTGGAGAAGAAGGAACCTCCCCTGAATAGCATGGATGAGGTGAGAAAAATTGGTGTAATAGGTTTAGATATGGATGAGAAGGTTGAGCTTCTAGAAAGTAAGATAGATGTGATTGATCTGGATAAGGATCATGAACTGAGTGGAGCTAACGTTGTGTCTCCTGTGAAGACTTTTGTGGATGAGAAAAAGGAAGTAATGGAGGAGTATCTTAAGCAAATGGAGGTCACAGAACTGGCTAAAGATTTTGTGAATGTGTGTCCTCAGTCTCCTCTGGGGAAATGAGCCTGCTATAGGATTATGGGTCAAAATTTGAAGGATTGGAGGTACTGTCTGAAGTCAAGGATAATGGTGATGTGGAGGATTTGGATAATCCTCCTTATATTCCAATTTGCGGGTGAAGAAAGAAGCATTCTCCCTCACTGGGAGTGGTAACCAGAAATAGGTAGAGATCTGACTATGGATTTGAGATGAGAGGTAGAGGTAGGCCTCCTACAAATTTCACGAGGGAGAAGGAGTGTCAACTGGATATCACTGATGGGATGCAGAGGAATTTGTTGGAGATGTGCTCTAAGAGCACCTCCAATAATTTATTATGAAGATCATTTCCTAGAATATGAGAGGTTTAAACCACCCTCATAAGCATGATCTCTTGGCTAATCTAGTTAGGGATCATCATCCTAATATTGTGTTAATTCAAGAAACTAAAATGGGTATTGACAAGTTAGCTAGATTGAAGAATGAGTTGTTTAAGGATTGTGGTATGCATAGCTCAGATGTTGTGGGTGCATCAGGAGGGATTGTGACCTTTTGGAACCTTAGGTTTATTCAAGGATTTGAGGTGTTTAGAGATGGTAATCATGTGGCTACTTATTTCCTTCACCTGAGGGATAAGTTTGCTTGGACTCTTTCAAATATTTATGCCCCTAATTGTAAGAGTGCTAGAAAAAAGTTTTGGGAAAGCCTTGGATATTTTAAACTGAGGCTCTTTGTTGGTAACTAGTTGGTCATGGGGGATTTTAATACACCTTTGAATGATGGAGATAAGGTGGGAGGTTCACAGATTGTGGATGATAGTAGATATGACCTAATGAATCTCTTAAATGATCATGCTCTTCTTGACTTGTATCTCAAGAGTGTCTCCTTTACCTGGTCTAATAGGTAGGTGGGAGATGCTCTTATCCAAGTAAAACTTGATTGTACTTTAGTGACCCTAGATTGGTTGATGTCTTACTCTTCCTCCCTCTCTACGCTAACTAGATTGGGGTCGTATCATTTTCCTTTGTCTTTGTCTCTAGATCTTTTGAGAGAAAAAAAAAATTCCTTTCAGATTTGAGAAGATGTGGACCTGTCATCTAGATATTAGTAATTTGGTTTCAAATCAGTGGAACATTCAGGTGGATGGTTCAACTATGTTCAAAATTTCTAAGAAGATTTCCAATGTGAAGCAAAATATTAGGAAATGGAATAGATCTTCCTTTGGTCATATTTTTAGGATAAGGAAGGCGTGACTAAGGAACTTAATGATGTGTAACATGCTATCCAAATTTTTGGATATGATCAAGCCCTAGTTTTGAAAGAAAACGTTCTTTCTAAACTGCATAATATTGTGGTGAAGGAAGAGGAATGTTGGAAGCAAAGATCTAGGATTATGTGGATTAATAGTGGGGATAGGAATACAAAGTTTTTTCACTTGTCTACCCTGAAACACATGGCTAACAATCGTATTAAGTTAATAAACTATAATAATCAAGTTCTGGAAAATGATGCTAATTTGCAATTTGTTGCTTCCTCTTACTTCTCTAATTTGCTTGTGGTGGAGGGGGAGCTTGATTTGGATTGTCAGGAGAAAATTCTCAGGAACATCCCTCAGATCATTGATGTTGATACTAATAGGCAGTTGGTGGGAATTTTGTTAGCTGAGGAAATTAGAAGTGTTATTTTCTCCTTTGAAGGGTATAAGGCACCTAGACCAGATGGCTTCCCCATGTTCTTCTTTCAGTTCTTTTGGGAATATTGCTAGGGAGGTGGTTGCAGCTACTAAAGAATTCTTCAGAACTGGCTCTCTCCTCAAGGATTTGAATTCCTCTTTTATTGTCTTGGTCCCAACGAAACTGGGGGCTTCTTCTTCTGATGAATTTTGTCCTATTAGCTTATGTAATTCGATCTATAAGATTTTCTCCAAGGTGTTGGCGGTAAGGTTGGAAAGAATTCTTCCTCATCTCATTTCTTGTCAATAGAATGGTTTTGTGGCGGGTAGGAAATTTTTGGACTCCATTCTCTCGGTTCATGAGAAAATTCACTCCTTAACTATTAATAAGCATGTTAGGTTTATTCTGAAGCTAGATTTACTTAAAGCCTATGAAAGAGTTGATTGGGGCTATCTTTCCAAGATTATGATGTCATTTGGATTTGGGGAGAAGATGGTGGCTCTTTTGCTTCAACTAATTTTGAATCCTTGGTTCTTTGTCCTCGTTAATGGGCCACCTTCTCCCTTTCTATTTATCATCATGGTGGAATCTTTGGGTGTATTATTCAAAGATTTATTAACTTTGGGGCTATGGCTAGTTTGGCCCCTTCTTCTAGAAATCTGATTTGTTCCCATGAACAGTTTGTGGATGACTCTCTCATGCTTGCAGATTCCTCTATCAAGGAAGCTAGGGCTATTAAATTAATTTTGTAGAAGTATGAAGTTGCTTCTGGGCAGAAGGTTAGCTTACCCAAGAGTGTGATCTTCTTTTTTAATACGTCGGCTCATAGGTAGATTAAAATTCCTAGAATTTTGTAGTGCCAAATTGGTGATCTCCCGACATCCTATTTGGGGCTACCCCTATGCTTGAATTTTCTTGAGTCCTTATGGAGTGGACTGATTGGTAATTTTAACTCTAAGTTGGTTGGTTGGAAGGGAGTGGTGTTGATCCAAGCTGAGAAAGTCCAACTGATTAAGTCTACTCTTTAGAATCTCCCTGTTTATGCTCTCAGTCTATTCCTTATGCCTAGGAAATTTGTGGATAAATTGGAAGGAATTCAAAATAACTTCCTCTATTCTAGTGTTGAGGATAGGAGAAGAATTCACTTGGTTTCCTGAGAAGAAATAAAAAGGCTGGAGGTCTTGGAATTCATAAAATTTATGAGTTTAATATTGCCCTTTTGGGGAAACAATTGTGGAATTTATTCTTTGCTAAGAGTGAATGGGTGAAAATTCCTTGTAGTAAGTACTTATGGGATGTTGATGCTATGAGAAATTTTTTGAAACCTGACTTTTCTCCCTCCTCTGGGTCTTCTCTTTGGAATTGTATGGTCAAAGATCGTAGAATTTTATCTAAGGGGGGTTTTTGGCAGTTGGGTAATGGGAGAAATATTATATTTTGGGAGGACAACTGAATTGGTAATAAACCACTTAAAGATGAGCAATGGGCTCAACCCCTTATGGAAGTTTGTTTGCAGCGGTTTGGCAATATGTTGTTGATTATATTGTTGATGGTTGTTGGAAAAGTTTGCAAGATGTTGATCTTAGGTTGGAGGCCCTGTATAAGGTTCTTTACCTAGTCCATATCACTTCCTCCCCATCTATTGATAAAATCGTTTGGAAACCTTCTAATGGTAACTTCTTTGTTGCTTCGAATTTTCTTATTAATGATTCTCTTATTGGACCTACCCATTTTTGGACCTCTGTTTGGTCTTCTAGATTAGCTCCTAAGGTTAATATTTTATTCTTTTTAACTACTGAAAATTTGGTCAAGAGGGGATTTATGTTGGTTAACAGGTGCTTTCTATGTGAAGAAGTGGTTGAGGATTCCCTCCATTTGCTGGTTGGTTCTAGTTATGCTAGAAGTGTGTGGGCACATGTGCTTCATCTTTGGAATATCAGTTGGGTGTTCCTTGCTTCGATTAAGGACTTGTGGTTTCAATGGATCTTCCCCTCTTCTAACCCAACTTTGTAGGTGTTGTGGTCTCTCTCTTGGCCTCATATTGCTCAGGGATTGTGGCTTGAACGTAATAACAAGTTTTTAGGAACTCAACTCTCCCTACTATCTCTGTGGCCTATAAAAATTTTGTAGCTATAAAAGAAAATTTTATGGTTGGGATTTCTTTCATAATGGGTAGAGGATAATTTTGAGTCAATATGATTTGTCTAATGCTCAAAAGTGGAGGCTTCCCTGTGACGTCTCCCTCTTGGTTCATAAAGGGAAAGCTTCTAGAGATAATTTTTCATGGAAGGCTTTGTCGGATGGTTGGGTTAAGGTGAAATTTGATAGAGCAGCTAAAGGAAATCCAAGACCTGTTGGTTGTGGGGGAGTGATTAGAAATTCTAATGGTAGGCTCATTTCTACGGTGGTGCTCCCTTTGGGAAACCAGAAAAACCACTTTGTGGAAGCGACTGCTACCTATCATGGACTCAAACTGGCTCAAAAGAAATGATTTAAGAATATTTGGCTTGAGGGGTATTTGCTCAATATCATAAATAATTTGAAAAAATGTGCTACCTCCTCTTGGACCATAAAAAAATTGATTAAGGATTCCATTAATATCCTTAAATATTTTGATGATTATTATATCTCTCATATTTTGAGAGAAGGTAATAGTCTAGATTATATCTTTGCTAATTTGGGGGTTAGAGGGGCCCGGGAATGGGATTTGAATGACCCTCTTCCTATAGAGACTATTGTCACTATTAGTAATGATGCACAAATCTAAGGGGAATTATGTTCTTGTTTGGCAATGGGCGAGCATGTTTATCATCATGTGGAAGGTTATGATATGGAGGAGTGGTAATCAGGATTCGGCTTTCCCTGATGGTACTAAGGAAGATCTTCATAGGGATAAAATTACTATGTTATTAAATCACCTTTACCATGTCTCTTTCCTCGCATAGATTGTGGGTATTCTAAGTGTTTCTTTCTTGAGAAGTTTCCTCACTGTTCTAAGAGTTGTGAACATTTTTTACTCTGTTAGCTTGGCAACCATGGGTGGAGACAAAAATCATGCAGAGCCTTTCTACTGCGATGCGATTAATAAGAATTCAGAGGTTTGGGATATTCTTGAGAAGGGAGGGTTGATGCCTTATCTTGGGAAATTGCATGGTAATAACCCTCAGACGACTGCTCTGTTTGCCAAAAACTGGAATAACAAGGTTTTGAAACTTGGAGGGATAAAATTTGATGTTAACGAAGACCTCATAGCCCACAATATTGGCTTACAATGGAAGGTTTTAATTCATTCAGAGACAAGAAAGAAGTGCATAATTCCATGAAAATATTCTTCAAAGGAGAGGAAGCCAAGGACCTTAGAGTAGCGAAGAGTGGGGGATATTAGAGGAAGTTTATCAAGGCCCTATGGGGGGACGTTTCTGAGGAGATAATATGGTATATTTCTCTTGAAGGTCATTATTCTATGGTAAATGTCTGTCACTTTTTTCTACTTAATCATTTTCGTCACAAGAAAAGGATTTCTTTTCCTTTTTACCTTTTGGCCTCTCTAGATGCTAGGATAATTGATCATAAGAAAAATCGGAAGAACCCTATTCTTCATGTGGGGTTGATTCTCCTTATCTCACATCATTCCAAAGCCTTTGAGGTGGTTAAGCCAATTTCTACCCCTAAGGATGTGATACACAAGTAGGATAAGGGTTATGTGACTGTTTCTAAGGAGGAAGTGACCTGCAAAAATAGGAAAAGATGGAAGCTTATCCTAGAAAAGTAGTCAGAGTTGAAGGATGATGTGGATTTTGTGCAAGACTCCCTGGCTACTATGGATGAAGATATGAGATCCCTTGCTTTGGGAAAGCACAAAAAAGATTTGTCGTGTCCTAACAAAGGGTATGATACTTGCAGCGAAGAGCCTGCTGAGGAAATGTTGAGTCAAAGAAGAAGGGACATGAAGGCTATGATTGGGGAGGTTTCATCATCTCCCCTTGTTCTGAAAAATAGGGAGGCTTGTGTGGGTGATAGTAAGAAAAAGGTGGTAAGGTCTGGTAGTAAAATGCTCGAGCTAGATACTCCTCTTAAAGTGGTTGGCAGACAGGATGTTGTGGGGTCTTCGGATGGTAAGGAACATGGTGTTGTGGTCTCTTCGGGTGGGCATAAGGATCAAAAGAAGGACAAGATGGTTGTGGTTGATGTTGGGCAAGGTGTTGTGGACGACCTTGTGGTGAACCCAGATAGGTGGATGAAAAGTATGGCGGTTGCTGCTGAGATCATGGAGTGCATCCGAAAAATCAAAACGTCGACTACGACATCGAATGTTGTTGTTAAGGGTAAGGAGGTTGTTGTTGATTTGGATAAGGTTAGCTCCTTGCATGAGGATGATGAAGAGGGTAAAGATGTTTTCAATATTGGTAAAGATAATATTGTTGATGTTTTGGGAGCCTCTAAAGAGGGTTCCATTGTTTTTTATAAGATTTTTAAATGGATCTTCCATGAACTGAATATGACTAAGATTGATGATCTGATGAATTACCTGAAGATTGTGATGAAGGAAATTCTTATGTTGAAGTAGAATCTTGAAGGAAGAATCCTTACCTTGAAAAATCACATTGAAAATATTTATGCTAATCTGGACAAAGGAAGGGGTGGGAACAAAATTGGTTTTAATGCTAAATTTGTTGGTATTACTTCCCCTATGGATAGTGTTAAAAATGGTAAGGGTGTTGATGATGATGATGCTGATGGAAAGCTGATGGAAGGGGAGAAGCTTGGTGATAAGGGTGCTGATAAGGGTTGTGTTTTGATTGGTGAGGTGAAATCAAGTGGGCCTAGGGTTAGAACCCACAATAAGACCAAAGCTCAGGCAAGGGCTCATGATTTTTCTATTGTTGGGGATGAGGGCATTAAGAATGTGGCATGTGATGTGGAGGCTACAAATATTCAAAAAAATATGTAATGTTGTTGGGTGGGTTCCTACTTTTTTGCTGACTTTTTATTGTGGTCTTGTTATGGTTGGGTTGTTATGTTGTAGTTGACTTTATCTTTTGTTTCAACTGCTTTTTAGTGTAAAGGGTTTTGGGCCCCTTCAAAACCCATTTTTACCTTTAATCAAAACACAACATACAAGCTAGAAACCTTAGAAACAACTAAAAAATTGTTGAATTTGGTGTAGAAACCCTAATCTGGGACTCATACACCCCTCTGGGCGATTTAGTCCCAATACAGGTTGTTTTTCCTACTTTCTAGGATTTTTGTGTTGTGCATTTTCCAACATTTTACCCTTCCCAAAACCTTGACTAGGAATCATACACCCCTCTAAGCGATTTAGTCTCAGATCAGGCCTAAAACTACCTTTTATAGCATCAAAAACCTTATTTTTGTAATTCTTAAGCTTGTTGGTAACCTATAGTATCAATCTAGAAAGTTTTAAAAGCTTCTTTTTTATGCATCTAGGTCAAAAACATCAATTTAGGGTAGTCATCTTTGAATTCTTCCTAAATAATTTTAGTACCAAAAAGAATCAAATCTGAAAATGTTCACATTTTTGAAACTTTGCATAATATGCATAAAAGTACTTTTCACTTTCTCATATACAATGTTTACATTCATGAAACTTTGCATAATTTTGATAAAATTGATTTTCATTTTTGGATACACATTGTTTGTATTCTTAAAGCTTTGCATACATTGGATAAAATTATTTTCATCTTTGGATATACATTGTTTACATTATTGAAGCATTGCATGAGATGGTTAGAAGTACTTTTCATTCTTGGTCAAACAATGTTAGTATCTTACCTATCTAGGCATACTAAGAAAAATTTCATATCCCCTCCTTATGAGAATGCTTTAGCGAAAGAGAATACAATCTTGGGAAATCATGACAATCAAATTCATTCTTCTCCTAATATCTCTCCTATTTGTGAAGAAGATATTTTGGTGTTAGAAGAACCAATCAATGAGAGTTTTGAGAGTCCTAGTTATCTCTCCTCCTATCTCTCTTGTTAGGCAAGACATTAATGAACAAGAGGACATAACAATAGGAAATCATGACAATGCCATTTGTTCTTCTCCTGGTATCTCTCCTAGCTGTGAAGAAGATACTTTGATGTTAGAAAATACAATCAATGAGATTCATGAGAATCGTATGTGCCTCTCTTCCCCTAGGGAAAACATTATTGAACAAGACAATGCCATCATTGATACGCAAGACAATCCAACTATTGATAACTCCCTTACTTACGATGAAGCCATTTTAGAAGAACCAACCTTTGAATATCATGAACATTTAGTTTTTAGTTCTCCTAAAAAATCTCCTCCTAGGACAAATATCATGGTACAAGAAAATGACAACATTAATAAGAGTAATTTGGATTCCTTAGATGATGGTGAAAACATGACACTAGACTCTCCTTCATTAGAAAGGCATCGAACTGAAACTGTTGAGGTTATGAATACACAAGTGTCTATTAGATCCCCCTTGATTATTGGACCTCCTACATACCTTTTGGGATAACCTAAAATTCCTCTAATTCTTTACCTACCCTCACAACAACCATAAACTTAAAACAAACCCAAACTTATCCTTTACCCACCTAAGAATAATGTTTTGCATCATTTGAGTTATAATATCATTGATCATACATATAACACTAGAAAAAATCCACAACCAAGACAAACACCCTCAACATCCCTCCCATTGCCTAGCCCTATCTTGCCTATGCCCCTCATTTGCCTTTACAAAGTGAAAATGAGTACAATCTTGTTGAACAACTAAAGAATACTCTTTCTAAGATATCATTATGGTACCTTATTCAAGCCTCCCCTCATTATCATAACATGATTCAAAGTGCCTTAAAACAAGTTCCTACCCCTCCAAATGTGCAACCGAGTGACATAGCAGCCATGATTCAAGAAATGAATGTTGGCATTGTTTTCCATGAAAGTGAGCTCCCTCCTTTGGAAGTCTGAAAAAAAATGATGCTTTCATGATAATAGTTGCCTATGATGGGTGGGGAATAAAAAAACCCTCATTGACAATGGCTCCACCCTTAATGTGTGTAGTGTGACCATTTTGGATAGACTTAGCGTGGACAAATAAAAAATTCAACTTGACTCTTTATCTATTAAGGGATTTGACAATGTAGGAAAACAACCGCTTGGTATGATCACTTTGCCTATTATAGCTAGAAAGGCCACATTAGAAACACTGATCCATATTCTGCCTCATGATCTTTCATATAATATTCTTTTAGGCAGACCATGGAGTAATGCAATGAATGGGGTGCCTTCTAGTGTTCATTGTATCATGAAATGTCTACAACAATAAAGTATATACAATCAAATCCGGCCCTGAACCAAACAGTTGTTTGAACATTGAGAAAGGAAAGGAGAATCCTTTGGAAACACTAACACCAATTACACAAATATAACCCATGCAAGAGAAAGACAAATAAAAGCATATTGAAGAAGTCAAAAATCTATTAGAAGATGATTGGGGTTCCTTAAATTTCACATCATTCGTGGTAGAATACAAGATCATAAACAAAGACTTTGAAAAGGGAAAATAAAAAGCGATAACATCAACATAAATTTCAAAAGACCCCTCGAAATCATCCACCTCAAAAAATGTACAAGAAACAAAAAATTACATAATTTTTTGGATGAACTTGATGATGAACAACCACTAAATCCAAAACCAATGAAAAATGTTTATGGAAAATTCTATGAAATTATGAATAAACTCAAGGTTATAGTGGAAAAAGATATGGTGCTAGAGAACAAGGTATCTGTGTCCCTATAGAGCCGAACATGTAAGAAAATTCTAGTGATCTTGGTTATTATCCTTCAAAAGAAAAAAGAAAGCCTTCACTCAATATCAACTCTTACAAAAGATTCTTCTAAGCCAACTTTAACATTAGTGCATCCTAAACTGATAGACACTAGTGCTCTTTAGTATATTATACTTTGAAAGAAACAAAATAAACAACAAAATCGTCACTTAACATTAATGTCATCACACAAAACACTTATGATTTGAATTTTATAGATTTTACACCCTCCTATAAAGGAGAGTGCAAACTCTCACAATATAAAGAACCTTGTGTATGGTACCTTGTACTAAGCAAGAGATATCTTTGTTGCAAAATGAAGAAACAACTTCTACTATTGATCAATAGAGTATCTTATCGAGACTCCTCCAATATCATTTAATTCCTCTCCATCCAAGAACACAATTTTTTTTTTAATAAAAGAATTCATTTTGTGCATATCATAGAGTTCATGGTCATTCTACTAATGAATGTAAGGCTTTAAGTGATATAATTCAACATCTCAAGGAGTATGGTTCTCTTACTTGTGTTGGGGCACCACATTCCTCTAATTGATACTAATTTTCACTCTAGCATGTTTCCCATCAATCATCTCAGCTCATCCTTATCCTCCACTAAGTGGGAGCAAGGGGTTAAGTAGCCTTATCCTCATATGTCACTTGTCATTCTCTCTTTTGACTAGTTGACCACCATTCATGTACATATAAGAGAAATATTGGGATTTGCATGACATGCCTTAAGTTGGCTTGCATGTGACGTACTGAGTTATACATTTTGGGGGCAACCCCTTCACTTTTCATGATGTATCTTATTGGAAAAATATGACTTGTCATAGGGCTTTTCGAATAATCTCTCTTCTATTATTCTTCTTTAAAGCAATTTCTCATAGAAATGGTGTTAGCAACCGCTTTAAAGTGGTGGCATACATTGACACTCATGTTTCACTGTGCAATTTTTTTTTCTTGTTTTGATGTGTCTTTTTCATGGTGGTTTCATTCGGCTTGATCTCCTCTGAGAGCATGATATTTCTTTGGCTTAGTGTTTTGTGTGATGAAATTGATATTAAGCGAGGATTTATTTGATTCTTTCATTTCTTTCAAAGGACAATAACCAAGACCACTAGTGGTTTGTTGCATGTTAGGATGTATGGGGACGTGGATACCTTGTTCTCTAGAACCACATCCTTTTCCACTATAACCAAGTTGTGTCATAATTTCATAACCTTTTCCATAAATTTTTTTCATTTCTTTCAGATTTTGTGGTTGCTCATAATTAATTTCATCAAAATTTGTTGTGTAATTTTCTTCCTTGGCTAAAGTGGTTGAAGTGGATGCTTTCAAATATTGTATTGACATTATTTATTTTTCTTTTTCATTCTTTTTTTTTATGATCTTTAGTTACCCATAAAATCTAGGTGTGAAATCCAAGGAACCCCAATCATCTTCCAACAACTTTGTGGCTTCTTCAATATGATTCTCTTTTTCATTCTCTTGTGCGGGTTCCATTTGTAAAGTTGGTGTCAACATTTTTAAAGGATTTCCTTGCCTCTCTCAATGTTTAAACAACTATTTGGTCTAGGTTTATCTTTGATTGTATAGACTTTTTTGTTGTAGACATACTTAATTATACGATGAAGAGTTGAAGGAACTGCTTGCATTTCAGGAATCCATGGTGTACCTAAAAGAAGGTTATATGAAATTTCATGAGGCATAACATGGATAGTCATTTGCAATGTGGCCTCTCCAACTATAATAGGAAATGTTATCACACCATGTCATTGTTTTCCTAAAATGTCAAATGCTTTGATGGATAAAGAGTCAGGTTGAATTTGGCTTTTGTCTACTCTGATCTTATCAAGAAAGTTTACACTACACACATTAAGATTTGTACCATTGTCGATAAGGGTTTGATTTATCCTCCACATATTAATCTGAGCTATTATCATGAAAGCTTCATTTTTTTGTAGTTCCAAAGGAGGGAGCTCACTTGGGTGGAAAACAATGTCAGCATTCATTCCTTGAATTAGGGCTGCTATATCATTTGGGTTTACACTAGGGGGAAACAAAGCTTGTTGTAAGGTACTTTTGAATCATATTATGATAATGAGGGGAGGCTTGAATAAGGTCCCATAAGGATATCTTAGCAAGAGTGTTCTTAATTTTTCCAACAAGGTCATACTCCTTTCCACTTTACAAAGGCAAACGAGGAGCACTAAGTAAGATAGGGTTAGGTAGTGGGAGAGATGTTGAAGGTGTCTGTCTTGGTTGCAGATTGTTTCTAGTGTTATATGTATGAGAAAAAATATTATAATTCAATTGCTGAAAAACATTATTCTTATGTGGTTTGAGGATGAAGATGGGTTTGGTTTGAGTTTGTGGTTGGTTTGAGGGTGGGTAAAGTATAAGTTTAGGCTCAAGAGAGTACTTCAAGGGATATCTAATGTGCATAACTTCAAAAGGATTGTCCTTCTTTTCATGATCTATTAGTGAAGGGGAGTCTAATGTCACTTCATCATCTTCATCTAAGGAAACTATATCACTATTGTCAATGTTGTCATTTTTTCTGCCATGATACCTTCCCTAGTAGGAGAGTTTTTAGGAGAGGCACAAACTAGATGTTCATGACATTCAATGTTTGGTTCTTTTGAAATAACTTATGTTGGATGTTTTTGTTGTCATTGATGTCAACACTATTAGCATTAATGATTTTGAAGGTTGTATATGTCAAGGATATTGAGAAAATTAGAATAAATATGTTGCAGGAAGTCTACGAAGCTGTGAAGATCATAATGGTGGAAAGCTATGTACGTTGATAATCAGAGGTCGTGCATTGAAGGATTTGTTTCTGAACCTATCTAGTATGGTGTCTGTAAGTTTCAGTGGTATGCATCAAGATTGGAGCGAGTTATGAGTTTCTGAGTTCCTACAGTTATTTCGTTAGTGTAGCAGGTGTTTCTAGAAAAAGAGAATGTAATTATGGTAAATTGAATTGTTACATATGCTCTTGTGATGTTCAGTGATGTTTCTAGATCATGCTCTATCATTGTGGTACATCTATGTTGATTGCTGGGCTCATGATCGAAGATTTTCCTTTGTGTGTTTGAGGTTTTCATGTTCTTGTTCGACATGATGGTGGTAGCGTGTTGTAGATCCTTATGGATTAATATTTTACTGTTTGGCATGTTCAAAGATATTGATTTAGGTATTCATTATGATGTGACTGACTTAGGTTGGTGCGCATTGAGAATTGCTCTTGAATTGGGCCGACAGTTTGTAATTTATTCTTTTATTTGTGGCCAACAAAGTTTTTAATGTAAATTCATGTAGCAGATATATAAAAGAAATTTTCTCTTCATTTTGAAGTGTGTGTGGTGTATGCTCAGTGAATGAATGCAAAATGTGTGAATATCATTTGATTTCAGAGCAGAGTGTGAAGCAGATTGAGTGAAGTGTGAAGAAGTATTTTTGTGCCCAACTGGAGCTATCATCAGGCTTTGGTAGAAGCTAATTTCTCAGTTCCACTTCATCAGATGGATTTAATCTGATTGTTTATGTAAGGTAGTGAGCCTTCCCTCTAAGTAGTGAGCTCTAGGCAGTGTGCCTGAATGCATGTGCATTCCTTATTCATTTTTTCATTATACTTCTAACAGGGTATAATCTTGTGGACTAATATCCACCATGGTTTTTCCCCTAAAAGGGTTTCCATGTATAAAATCTTGGTGTTCATGTGTTTCTGATGTGTTGTTGATTCATGCTTTCACTATTAATTATCAGATTTGAGATTAAAGGTTGATTAAGGTTAAATAAGTTTTATTTGATTCAGCCCCCCCTCTTAGTTGTTTGTCCTTGTTTTTCCCACAATTGGTATCAGAGCAGGTTCCTCTAAAGAAGTTTAATAGTTTGAGGTGATCCGAGATGGCATCATATAAGAAGGACATCCTAGATTCAACGGTACAAATTACTCTACTAAGAGCAAAGCCTACCGGTGCTACAATAGAAGATTGAAGAAAATGGTTGAAAGTGCAAATGTCAAAGTTGATGAAGACACTGTTAGATCATCCAGATACTGTGGATATGATTCAAATTACCAACATGATAATACTGATAATGGAAAAGATGTGCAGACATAAAATCAAGTTCAAATTGTTCTGGTGAATCAAGAGAATCATGAATGAGAAGCTAGTGGAAGTATAGAAGAGAGAACAAAAGAACCAGAAGTCAGAGAGAATCCCAAAGTACCAAAGTATGTAAAGCTAAATCATACTAGAAATTATATTATAGGAGATAAGAACAAAGGTGTGCAGACTAGAAGAAGAATTGTAGAAGAGTATTCTGTAATTTCCAAAACTGAGCCTAGAAATGCCAATGAAGCATGTAAAGATGAATATTGGATGGAAGCAATGAAGGAAGAACTGATGTAGATAGAGAAAAATGATACATCGGTTCTTGTTCCTAGACCTTAGGACAAAAATATGATTGGAACCAAATGGGTCTTTCAGAATAAGTTGAATGAACAAGGTGAAGTGGTAAAAAATAAAGCAAGACTGGTATGTAAAGGATACTCATAGATGGAAGGTATTGATTTGAAGAAACCTTTTCCCCTGTTGCTAGAATTGAATTTGTAAGGTTATTTCTTGCTTATACTACTTTCAAGAATTACAAAGTCTATCAAATGGATGTGAATTTAACATTTTTGAATGGAGGATTAGAAGAAGAAGTTTATGCTGAGCAACCCGATGGATTTCAATTGACTGATGAAAAAGACAAGGTTTGTCGATTGAAGAAAGCACTGTATGGACTCAAACAAGCCCCTAGAGCCTGGTATGCTATACTGGATAAATAATTTTTGAAGCTTGGATTCAATAAAAGTATTGCTGACAACAATCTATTTTCAAGATGGATCAGGATAAAGAGTTGATTATTGAAGTCTTTGTTGATGACATTATTTTTGAAGGTGATGATGACTTATGCATGAATTTTTTTGATGAAATGAAAAGTGAATTTGATATGTTAATGATAGGAAGGCTGAAATTCTTTTTAGGATTGCAAATAACTCAGTTAGATGATGGAATTTTCATATCTTAGTCCAAATATGTAAAAGAGTTACTGAAAAAGTTTGGCATAGAAGACTCAAAACCAGTTGGTACACCCATGGTAACCGAATGAAAGCTAGCATAGAATGATTATTCAAATAAGGCTAATCAAACAAGGAATAGGTCAATGATTGGTGGATTGATCTATTTGACTCAGACTAGACCACACATTATGAATGTTGTGTGTATGGTTGCTAGATATCAAGTTGATCCAAAGGAATCACATGTGACTACAATAAAGAGAATTTTCTAGATACTTGAAAGGAACAGTTGATTTTGGTCTTTAGTATCCTAAGGATGATGATCTTAATCTGAATGCCTTTACAAATGAAGATTGGGTAGGAGATATAGATGACAGTAAAAGCAAAAGTGGTGGTATATTCTTCTTAGAATATATTGCTGCTATAAACAACTTTACTCAAATAATGTGGATGAAGTAGATGCTGAGAGATATCAGAATTGAGTATAATGAGCCTATTGCTATGTTTTTTGATAATTCAAGTGCCATAAACATTTCCAAGAATCCGATGTTACATTCAAAGGAAAAACATATATCTATCAAGTATCACTCTTTGAGAGACAAAGTGAGTGATAAAGAAGTTAGATTGGAATATGTGCCCACTAAAGAACAAATTGCAAATATATTTACTAAACTGTTGCCTAAGGATACTTTTGAAAGGAAAAACACAGGTGTGGAGTCGCTTTCCTAATGCTAATACAATAGAGGAGAAGTGAAAAAAACCAGTTTGAAAGCTTCTTAAAACAACTGAGATAAACACATATAGAGTAAAAGAGATAACATAAATAAGAAATCACAGATAACACCAGATTTACGTGGGAAAACCCTTTCGAGAAAAAACCCACCATACCAAGCAAAGACACTTTGTATTACAATAAAAATAAATTACATACAAAGCTTACAGCCCTCACTCAATCTGATTGTTAGCTCACAACAGCAACAGACTACAATATTCTTTTTTATTCACTCACTGTTACAATACTTTTGCAAGTATACAATTAATACAATACAATTCTATATTGTCATGCTTTCTTACTCATCACCCTTCGATTGATACAACTGTAAAATTATTACATGGCATTTTAACATTCAAACCAATCACAAGTCTTAATGATGCATCGATCACCCAATCAAGTAATCCGATCTTCTGACCGATCTTCTTTGCATCGGGCCACCCAAGCATTAATTTCTTCCCTTAATAAGATTTTGTCACCAATCGAAACACATCTAGCATTTAATTCTTTCACCGCTCCAGACTTCGACTAATCAGGTGTTGATCACTTGCCACATGTCACCTTCTCATCTGCTCATCGCTTTGACCATGGGTCAAAAACTGCCACCCAAGCTCTGAGCTTCTCTTACCGCAACACCTCTCTAAGTCAAAGAACTTACCGCAGTATGGCAGTCCCACCACCCAACCGCGAGGTCATCTTAACACCCTCGCAGTATGGCGGTAAGCCCTTGCGAGCCAATCTTCTAACTTCATTACACAACCGATGAGCCTCGCGAGACATACCATGATATGGTGGTGAACGCCTATGCCGACCATCGGTTCCCAATGTGTTACCGTGCCCCAACCGCAAGGCCTCCGTGGCAAGGAGGTAACCGTCCTGACCAACTGCCATGGCTTACCGCGACATCTTGACATGGCCAAAAGGCCATCGCGGTAGGGAGGTAAACGTTCTTTGTAGACCACCAATCGCTTACCACAGCCACCACGGCTCCATTAAGTGACGCCCATGGTAAGGCGGTAAGCATCAACCTAACTGCCACTGTTCACCATGCAGTCATGCCATCGCCGAAACATATGTGTGGTATGATGGTGAACCCTGCTTAATTGTCACCCATCAACTGTGCTACTGCCAACCTAGGAAGGAGACTTTGTAGTATGGCGGTGACACCACTCACCCGCGGACAAACTGACAGAGGCCCACGGTAAAGTGATAAACCACCAGAGCACACCTCTATTAAAGACTCTTAGCGGTAGAGGTTGAGAATGGATGATTATTTGACCAAGCCTTTTTAGAGGTTCAAGCCAAAAGTTGAGGCACATGTTCCCAACAAGCTCCCACTTGACGAAGACTTCCTGGCTTCCTCTAGACTTCAAAAAATTACTAATGATCATAGGCCCCAAGGCCCATCGAGTCTATGCACCATCTTAGCTTGTTCCTGCTCACTGGCTTTGTTAATGCATCTACAACATTCTTCAAGGTGTCAACTTTTTCCAAACAGATCTTTCCATCTTCCACCATGTCCCTCACAAAGTGATACTACATATCAATGTGCTTTGTCCTAGCATGGAAAGTTGGGTTCTTTGCCAAAAAAATGGCACTCTGACTATCACAACAAATTGTGATCTACCCTACATTGAAACCAATATCAGAGCACAATTGACTCAGCCAAATTGCTTCTTTGTAGGCATGTTTTTCTACCATGTATTCAGCCTTTGAAGTGGATAAAGCAATAATAACTTGTCGCTTGCTCATCCAACTGACTGGACCACCATTTAACATGAACGTGTATCCGTTGGTGGATCTTCTACTGTCAATGTCCCTTGCTCAATCATAATCTACATATCCACAACTGTTGAGTGTTCTTTGTGATGCAACCAAACTGCCATGGTAACACATAACATATTTTGAAGTCCCCTTTAAATATCTAAACGCTCTCTTCACAACATCCCAATGTGATCTTCCTGGATTTTCCATAAAATGACTGAGAAAACCAACAGCTTGGGCAATGTCTGGTATTGTACAGAGCATTACGTACAATAAACTGCCAACAACACTAGCATAAGGTACCTTGGTCATGTCCTCCATCTTAGTAGCAGACTTTGGACAATCTTCAACAAATAGTTTCATTCCTTGCATAACTAGAACAACTAGTTGCTTGCAATCATTCATACCAAATCTCTCCAGAACTGTATTGACATATTTACTCTAACTTACCCAGACCTTTCTGCTTGTTCTGTCCCTGGTTATCTCCATCCCCAAAATGTACCTTTTTGCACCCAAATCTTTCATTTCAAACTTTGCAGACAACTAATATTTAAGATCAGAAATCATAGACTTACTATTTCCTATTAATAACATATCATCCACATATAGGGTAATAATAAGCAAACGGTCATTTTCAGATTTATACTAAACACAATGATCAGATTTTGATCTCACAAATCCCATAGACAACACAAAGGTGTCAAATATTTGGTACCACATTCTAGGAGACTACTTTAAACCATACAAATATTTCTTTAATTTACAAACCAAGCTTTGTTTACTTTTTTCAACATAGTGCTCAGGCTGGGACATGTAAATCTCTTCTTCCAGCTCTCCATGGAGAAAAAGTTGTCTTCACATCCATCTGCTCAATTCCTAAGTCATATGCTACTGTTAATGAAAATAGGAATCTGATAGATGTTAGGTTTGCTATAGGGGAAAATATTTCTTCATTATCAATTCCCTCTATCTAGGAAAAACCCTTTGCAACCAACCTTGCCTTATACTTTTCTACACTGCCATCTAGTCCAGTCTTCTTCTTGAATACCCATTTACAACCAATAGGCTTTCCCCCTTTAGGAAAAGGTTCCAAATACCAGGTTTCATTTTTCTTTAATGATTCCATTTCTTCATTCATGGCTTCCAACCAAGAATTTGAATCAGACATGCTAATAGATTCTTTTACAGTCCTAGGCTCATGAGTGCTAGTAATCAAGGCACAGGCACAGTTTGAATCTAACATAGAGAAACTATACCTATTAGGTTGTCATTTTTCACGTGTAGACCTTCTTACTAGCTGAGGTTGTGGTTCTTCATCTTCAGAACTCTCAGAGCTGCTTGAACTCACCTAAGTCTCAAATACATTATGTAGTTCCTCTTTTACTGGAGTTTGAGGAATCTGAACTACATCATTCTTCTTTTCTCTTTTATCTATCTCAAGCCATGGATTAGCTACTAAAGGTTTCAATTCATGAAATATTACACTTCTGTTGTATATAAATTTCTCAGTATCAGGATTCCAAAGCTTGTATCCCTTCACACCAACCCCATAGCCGATGAAGATACATTTAACAACCTTGTTCTCCGACTTTGATTTTTTCTTTTTTGCACATTTGCATATGCCTCACACACAAAGACACAAACATGTCTAAGAGACGGATTCTTACCATACCATGCTTCTAAAGGTGTCTTGTCAACTAGAGAAGAACAAGGTGATTGATTTACCAGGTAACATACTGTAGCCACAACCTCAACCCAAAACTTCTGTTCCAGACCAGCACTGCTCAACATACTTCTCGCTCTCTCCATTAATGTTCTATTCAACCTTTTAGCAACTCCATTCTGTTGTGGAGTATAAGGTGTAATTTTATTCATTTTAATCCCATGGTTTGTGAAGTATCTTTCAAATTCTACAGAACAAAACTCACCACCATTATCTGTCCTCAAGCATTTGATTTTCTTTCCAGTTTGATTCTCTACCAAATTTTTAAATTCTTTAAATCGACTGAACACTTGTAATTTACTCTTAAGAAAGTATATAAATGCCCTTCTCGAATAGTCATCAATAAAAGAAACATAATATCTAGACTTCAATAACGAAGGAACATTAACTGGACCAAACACATCAGAATGAACATAATCCAGTACACTAAAATATTTATGAGGTCTTGAATAAAATGAAACACGATGTTTTTTTTCCATGAATACAGTGTTCGCAAAAATCAAACTCAAGGTTACAATCATCAAGCCCTTCAAGAAGATTTTTATTTTTCAAGTTTTTTAAACCTTTCTCACCTATGTGACTGAGTCTATGATGCCACAACTTGGTCTTCTCTATTGGGAGTTTCACCTCCAAAGCATTTATAGCTAGAGGAGCATTTTCATCTTTCTCTACAGGAATAACTTTACTTGACTTTACAGAGGCACTATTGCATTCAATAGAACGTGCATCAAGCTTGTACAGAGTGCCAGTACGTACAACCTTAGCCAACACCATTGCACCTCTTGCCATCTTACATCCTTTAATTGAGAAATAAACTTCCACACCAGCATCATTCAGCTTACTGATAGAAAGTAAGTTACGATCCAAACCTGGCATGTGCAGTATGCCACAAATCCCTTTGATTATACCCTAAGGTAACTATATCTTAACTCTACCTTGGCCAACAATATCCAATGTTGAATCATTCGACATGTACACCTTTTCACCATCATACTTCTTGTACTTAGTGAACCATTCTCTATGAGACGTCATGTGAAAAGATGTACCTGATTCAACCAACCACACATAATCTGATGCCTGCGTTGCCAAAGCTGCAATGAAGGCATCTGCATCACTTTGAGAAGAGTCATTTTCTGAAGCATTACTCTTCTTCTTCTTCTTCTCCTTACAATCCTTTCGAATATGACCAGATTGCCCACATTTCCAACATTTCACCTTGGAATTTTTACCAAGAGACTTTGATCTCCCTTTTGATTTAGATTTGGACTTCTTGTCCTTCTTCTTTCGTTTCTCCTTCGATCTACCTCAAACAACAAGGGCCTCTTTGGCCATCTCTGAAGACTTCCTCCATATCTCTTTAGATAATAGTGAGGAAACAACGTCTTCCATCTTGAAAGTAGTGGTCGTACTTCCAATAGCCATTACAAGATTATCCCAAGTGTCAGGTAACAAACATAACAAAAGCATGCAATGATCCTCCTCCTCAATCTTTACACCCACAGACGCAAACTGAGCAACACTCATGTTGAACGAGTTCAGATGGTCTACAACAAATGCACCTTCTTCCATCTTCAAGGAGTACAACTTCTTCCTGAGGAATAACTTATTTACCAGAGACTTTCCCTGATAGATATCACCAAGCTTCTTCCATAACCAAGCTGCAAACTTCTCCAGAGTACAACTTCTTCCTAAGGAATAACTTATTTACCAAAGACTTTCCTTGATAGATATCACCAAGCTTCTTCCATAACGAAGCTGCAGACATTCAGGAGTAGAAAATCGGCCAGACTAAGTCTTATCAGAGCTCTTGCTTTTCTATCTGCAAGGTCCCATTCTTCTTGCTTCATACTTTGTGGCATAGTTCCAAACACAGCAACCCAGAGGTCTCTATCCACAAGCAAGTCTTCCATTATGAGTTTCCATAACTCAAAGTTGCCACCATTGAATTTTTCAATCTCTAATCTACCCAATGTACTCGCCATCTCAAATAGATTTGAGTTCTAACTTTACAATACTCCCACTGGAACAATATTAGCACAATAAACAAGGATAACTATCAGGGATAACACAACTGGCCAAGCTCTGATACCACTTGAAAGGAAAAACAAAGGTGTGGAATCGCTTTCCTAATGCTAATACAACAGAGGAGAAGTGCAAAAGACCAGTTTTAAAGCTTTCTTAAAACAATTGAGATAAACACGTACAGATTAAAAGAGATAACAAAAATAAGCAATCACAAATAATAACAGATTTACGTGGGAAAACCCTTTCAGGAAAAAACCTACCACACCAAGAGAAGACACTTTGTATTACAGTAAAAATAAATTACATACAAAGCTTACAATCCTCACTCAATCTGATAGTTAACTCACAGCAACAATAGACTATTGTATTCCTTTTTATTCACTCACTATTACAATACTTTTGCAAGTATACAATTAATACAATACCATTCTATATTGTCCTGCTTTCTTACTCGTCACCCTTCGATTGACTTATATCAATAATGTAGTCAACTGTACAATTCTTAACTCACATTTTAACATTCCAACCAATCACAAGTCTTAATGATGCATCGATCACCCAATCAAGTAATCTGATCTTCTAACCGATCTTCTCTGCATCGGGCCACCTAGGCATTAATTTCTTGCCTTAATTGAATTTTGTCACCAGTCGAAACACGTCTAGCATTTACTGCTTTCACCTCTCCAGAATTTGACTAATCATGTGTTGATCACTTGCCACGTGTCACCTTCTCATCCGCTCATCGCTTTGACCATGGGTCAAAACTGCCACCTGAGCTTCGAGCTTCTCTTACCGTGCCACCTCTCTGAGTCAAGGCACTCACCACAGTATGGCGGTCCCACCGACCAACTGCGAGGTCATCTTAACACCCTCCTGGTATGGAGGTAAGCCCTTGTCAGCCTATCTTCTACCTTTACTGTGCCACCGCTGATCCCCGCAATACATCTTGTGGTATGGTGGTGACCATCTGTGCCGACCATCGGGTTCCACCGTGTTACCATGCCCCGATCACAAGGCCTCCATGGCAAGGAGGTAATCATCCCAACCAACTGCCACGGCTTATCGCACCACCGTGACATGGCCAAAAGTCCATCACGGTAGGGTGGTAAATTTTCTTCATAGACCACTAGTCATTTACCATAGCCACCATGAATCCACTGAGTGACTCCTGCAGTAAGGTGGTAACCATCGCTCATTATGGTGCAGCCACGCCATCACCAAAACATACCTATGGTATGGTGGTGAACCTTGCTTAACTGTCACTCACCAACCATGCTACCGCCAACCTAGGAAGGAGACTCTATGGTATGGTGGTGACACCGCTCAGCCATAGACAGACTGACAGAGGCCCACACTAAAGCAGTAAATCACCAGACTGCGCCTCTATTAAAGACTCTCTACGGTAGAGGCTGAGAATGGATGATTATTTTTCCAAGTCTTTTCAAAGGTTCAAGCCATAAGTTGAGGCACTTGTTCCCAAAAAGCTCCCACTTGACGAAGACTTCCTGGATTCCTCTAGAATTCAAAAAATTACTGACAATCATAGGCCCCAAGGCCCATCGAGTTTGTGCACCATATGAACTTTTTTGTTCTCACAGGCTTTGTTAATGCATCTGCAACATTCTTCAAGGTGTAAAACTTTTCCAAACAGATCTTTCCATCTTCCACCATGTCCCTCATGAAGTGATACTGCACATCAATGTGCTCTGTCTTGGCATGGAAAGTCGGGTTCTTTGCCAAAAAAATGGCATTATGACTGTCACAGTAGACTATGATATTCCCTACATTGAAACCAATATCAAAGCACAATCAACTCAACCAAACTACTTCTTTGTAGACATCTGTTACTACCATGTATTCAGCCTCTATAGTGGATAAAGTGACTACAACCTGTCGCTTGCTCATCCAACTGACTGCACCACCATTTGACATGAACATGTCTCCATTGGTGGATCTTTTACTGTCAATGTCCCCTACCCAATCAGAATCTACATATCCACAAATGCTAAGTGTTCTCTGTGATGCAACCGAACTGCCATGGTAACACATAGCATATTCTAAAGTCCCCTTTAAATATATGAGCACTCTCTTGACAATATCCCAATCTGATCTTCTTGGATTTGACATAAAATAGCTGAGAACTTCCACTGCTTGGGAAATGTCTAGTCTTGTACAGACCATTGCGCACATTAAACTACCAACAACACTAGCATAGGGTACCCTATTCATGTCCATCTCAGTAGCAGACTTTGGAAATTCTTCAACAAATAGTTTCATTCCCTGCATAACTGGAACAACTAGCTTCTTGCAATCATTCATACCAAATATCTCCAGAACTGTATTGACATATTTACTCTAACTTACCCAAAGCTTTCTCCTTGTTTTGTCCCTAGTTATCTCCATCCCTAGAATGTACCTTGTTGCACCTAGATCTTTCATTTCGAACTTTGCAAAGAACTGATATTTAAGATCATAAATCATAGACTTACTATTTCCTATGAATAACATATCATCCACATATAGGGTAATAATAAGCACATGATCATTTTAAGATTTATAATAGACACAATGATCAGATTTTGATCTCACAAATCTCATAGACAACATAAAGGTGTCAAATTTTTGGTACCACATTCTAGGAGACTGCTTCAAACCATACAAATATTTCTTTAATTTACATACCAAACTTTGTTTACCTTTTTCAACGAAGTGCTCAGGTTGGGACATGTAAATCTCTTCTTCCAACTCTCCAAGGAGAAACACTATCTTCACATCCATCTACTCAATTTATAATTCATATAATGATGCCAATGACAATAGGAATCTGATAGATGTCAGCTTTGCTATAGGGGAAAATATTTCTCCATAATCAATTCCCTCTATCTGGGAAAAACCCTTTCCAACCAACCTTGCCTTATACTTTTCTACACTGCCATCTAGACTAGTCTTCTTCTTGAATATCCATTTACAACCAACAAGATTTTGCCCTTCAGGAAAAGGTACCAAATCCTAGGTTTCATTTTTCTTCAATGATTCCACTTCTTCATTCATGGCTTCCAATCAATAATTTGAATCAGACATGCTAATAGCTTCTTTTATAGTCCTAGGTTCATCAGTGCTAGTAATCAAGGCATAGGCACAATTTGAATCTAACATAGAGAAACCATACCTGTCAGGTTGTCATTTTTCACATGTAGACCTTCTTACTAGCTGAGGTTGTGGTTCTTCATCTTTAGAAATCTCAGAGCTGCTTGAACTCTCCTTAGTCTCAGGTACACTATGTAGTTCCTCTTTTTCTGGAGTTTGAGGAATCTAAACTACATCGCTCTTCTTTTCTCTTTTATCTATCTCGAGTTGTGGATCAACTACTGAAGGTTTCAGCTCATGAAATATTACACTTATGTTGTACATAACCTTCTTAGTATCAGGATTCGAAAGCTTGTATCCCTTACCATCAACCCCATAGTCGATCAAGATACATTTAACAACCTTGTTCTCCAACTTTGATCTTTTCTCATTTGGCACATATGCATATGCCTCACAGCCAAATACATGAACACGTCTAAGAAAGGGCTTCTTACCAAACCATGCTTCTCAAGGTGTCTTGTCAACTAGAGCAGAACAAGGTGAGTGATTTACTAGGTAACATGTTGTAGCCACAACCTCAGCCTAAAAATTCTATTCTAGAACAACACTACTCAACATACTTCTCGCTCTCTCCATTAAAATTTTGTTCAACCTTTTAGCAACTCCATTCTGCTGTGGAGCATAAGGTGTAGTTTTATGCCTTTTAATCCCATGGTCTATGAAGTACCTTTCAAATTTTGTAGAACAAAACTCACCGCCATTATCCATCCTCAAGTATTTGGTTTTCTTTCTAGTCTGGTTTTCTACCAAAGTTTTAAATTCTTTAAACTGACTGAACACTTCTTATTTACTCTTAAGGAAGTATATAAATGTCCTTCTCGAATAGTCATCAATAAAAGAAACATAATATCTAGACTTCGATAATGAAGGAACATTAACTGGACCAAACACATTAGAATGAACATAATTCAGTACACTAGAAGATTTATGAGGACTCGAATAAAATGAAACATGGTGTTGCTTTCCATAAATACAGTGTTCGTAAAAATCGAGCTCAAGGTTACAATCATCAAGCCCTTCAAGAAGATTTTATTTTTCAAAGTTTTTAAACCTTTCTCACCTATGTGACAGAGTCTATGATGCCACAACATGGTCTTCTCTGCTAGGAGTTTCACCTTCAAAGCATTTGCAGCCAGAGGAGCATCTTCATATTTCTCTACAGAAACGACTTTGCATGACTTTATAGAGGTGTTGTTGCATTGAACAGGATGTGCATCCAGCTCGTACAAAGTGCTAGTACATAAAACCTTAGCCAACACCATTACACCTCTTGCCATCTTACATCCTTTACTTGAGAAAGAAAAGTCCACACCAGCATCATTCGACTTACTAACAAAAAGTAAGTTACGAGCCAAACCTGGTATGTGCAATACGCCACCAATACCTTTGATTATATCGTCAAGGAACTGTATCTTGACTCTTCCTTGGTCAATAATATTCAATGTTGAATCACTCGCCAGGTACACCTTTCTACCATCATAATTCTCATACTTAGAGAAGCATTTTCTATGAGACGTCATGTGAAAGGACGCACCTGAGTCAACCAGCCAGACATCATCTGATGCCTGCGTTGCCAAAATCTGAAATGAAGGCATCTGCATCAATTTGAGAAGAGTCATTGTCTGAAGCGTTAGTGTTCTTCTTCTTCTCCTTACAATCCTTTCGGATATGACCAGACTACCCACACTTCCAACATTTCACCTTGGAATTTTTACCAGGAGACTTTGATCTCCTTTTTTATTTAGATTTGGACTTCTTGTCCTTCTTCTTGCCCTTCTCATTTGATCTACCTCGAACAACAAGGGCCTCTTTGGGAATCTTTAAAGAATTCCTCTACATCACTTCAGATAACAATGAGGCAACAATGTCTTCCATCTTGAAAGTAGTGGTCGTACTTCCAATAGCCATTACAAGATGATCCCAAGTGTCAAGTAACAAACATAATAGGAGCATGCAACAATCCTCCTCCTCAATCTTTACACCCACAGACACCAACTGAGCAACATTCATGTGTAACGAGTTCAAATGGCCTACAAAAAATGCACCTTCTTCCATCTTCAAGGAGTACAACTTCTTCTTCAAGAATAACTTATTTACCAGAGACTTTCCCTGATAGATATCTCTGAGCTTATTCCATAATGAAGCTACAAACTTCTCCTCATGGACATTTAGGAGTACAGAATCAGCCAGACTAAGTCTTATCAGAGCTCTTTCTTTTCTATTTGCAAGGTCCCATTGTTCTTGCTTCATACTTTGTGGCATAGTTCTAGACACCGTAACCCAAAGGTCTCTATCCACAAGCAAGTCTTCAATTTTGAGTTTCCATAACTCAAAGTTGCCACCATTGAATTTTTCAATCTCTACTCTACTTGATGTACTCACCATCTCAAATAGAGTTGAGTTCTAACTTTACAATACTCCCACTAGAACAGTATTAGCACAAAAAACCAGCGTAACTAACATGGATAACACAACTGGCCAAGCTCCGATACCACTTGAAAGGAAAAATAGAGGTGCGGAATCGCTTTCCTAATGCTAATACAACAGAGGAGAAGTGAAAAAGACCAATTTCAAAGCTTCTTACAAAAACTGAGATAAACACGTATAGAGCAAAAGAGATGATGAAATTAAGCAATCATAGATAACACCAGATTTACGTGGAAAAACCCTTCCACACCAAGAGAAGATGATTTGTATTATAGTAAAAATAAATTGCATACAAAGCTTACAGTCCTCACTCAATTTGATAGTTAGCTCACATCAGCAACAAACTACAGTATTCTTTTTTATTCACTCACTGTTACAATACTTCTGCAAGAAGACAATGAATACAATACCATTCTATATTGTCATGCTTTCTTACTCGTCACCCTTCGATTAACTTGTATCAATAATGTAATCAACTGTACAAGTCTTACATCACATTTTAACATTCCAACCAATCTCAATTCTTAATGATGCATCAATCACCCAATCAAGTAATCTGATCTTATCTGCATCGGGCCGCCCAGGCATTAATTACTTGCCTTAATTGGATTTTGTCACCAATCGAAACACGTCTAGCATTTACACTTTCACCGCTCCAGACTTTGACTAATTAGGTGGTGATCACTTGCCACATGTTGCTTTCTCATCTTCTCATCGTGTTGACCATGGGTCAAAACTACCACCCAAGCTCTGAGCTTCTCTTACCATGCCACCTCTCTGAGTCAAAGCACTCACCGTGATATGGCGGTCCCACCACCCAACACGAGGTCATCTTAACACCCTTGTGGTATGGTAGTAAGCCCTTGTCAACCCATCTTCTACCTTTACCATGCCACTATTGAGCCCCGCGAGACATCCCACGGTATGGCGGTGACCACCTGTGTTGACCGTCATTTTCCACCATGGTACCACACCCCAATCGCAAGGCTCCTAGACAAGGAGGTAACCATCCTGGCCAACCGTCAGGGCTTACAGCGACATGGCCAAAAGGCCATCGTGGTAGGGTATTAAACATTCTTCATAGACCGCCAACCATTTACCACAGCCACCATGGCTCCAATGAGCGATGCCCGCAGTAAGGTAGTTCCGCTAACCTGACCACCACTCTTCACTGCTTAGTCGCGCCATCGCTAAAACATACCCACGGTATGGCGCTGAAACTTGCTTAACTATCACTCGTCAACCGCACTACGGCCAGCCTAGGAAGGAGATTTTGCGGTATGGCGATGACACCACTCAGCCATGGATAGACTGACAGAGGCCCGCAATAAAGTGGTAAACTGCCAAACCGTGCCTCTATTAAAGACTCTCAGCGGTAGAGCGGTAGAGGCTGAGAATGGATGATTATTTCACCAAGTCTTTTCAGAGGTTCAAGCTAGAAGTTGGGGCACATGTTCCCAAAAAATTTTGAGTATCTCAGAGGCAAGTTAGGGGTGATTTCCCCTCCTAATTTGAACTAAGATGCAAGTCTTTGCATCAATTTGTGCACTTACAGTGAGATATTATTTTGGATTGATGTTGTGGTGGTGCTACTTAGGGGGAGTAGTAAGATGATTCAGATGATATGTGGTTCAGAGCATGTGTAAATTTTCCATTGATGTCAAAGGTGGAGAAGTGTAATGTGAAAAACCTTATAAAACCTAAGAGGGAGAAGAGTAGAACAAAGGAGGATAAGAGTATTGTGTGAAGAGTTAGTTGTGTTGATGGTATTTTTTTTCACATCATGTGTTTCCATCAATGCCAAAGGGAGGGATTGTTAGATGTTGTGGTTTTGTTGTTGATATATGGTTTTCATTTATGTAAACACTATTAGCATTAATGATTATGAAGGTTGTATATGTCGAGGATATTGAGAAAATCAAAATAAATATGTTGTAGGCAGTTTGTGAAGCTATGAAGATCATAATGGTGGAAAGTTGTGTACGTTGATAATCAGAGGTCATGCATTAAAGGGTTTGTTGTTGAGCCTATCTAGTATGTTGTCCATAATTTTTAGTGGTACACATCAAGATTGGAGTGATTTATGAGTTTATGAGTTCCTACAATTATTATGTTACTATAGCAGGTGTTTCTGGAAGAAGAGAATTTAATTATGGTAAATTGAATTGTTGTGTATGCTCCTATGATGTTCAGTGATGTTTCTAGACCCTTCTCTATCATTGTGGTACGTCCGCATTGATTGATGTGCTCGTGATCAAAGATTTTCCTTTGTGTGTTCGAGGTTTTCATGTTCTTGGCTGACATGATGGTGGTAGTGTGTTGTAGATCCTTATGGATTAATCTTTTATTCTTTGGTGTGTTTGAAGATGTTGATTTAGGTCTTCATAATGATGTGACCGACTTAGGTTGGTGCGCATTGATATTTTCTCTTGAATTGGGTTGACAGTTTGTAATTTATTTTTTTATTTGTGGCCAACAAAGTTGTTGATGTAAATTCATGTAGCGGATATATAAGAGTGATTGTCTCTTCATTTTAAAGTGTGTGGTGTATTCTCGGTGAATGAATGTGAAATGTGTGAATAAAGATCAAATAATTTGATTTCAGAGCAAAGTGTGAAGAAGATTGAGTGAAGTGTGAAGAGGTATTTTCGTGCCTAATCAAAAATTTCATCAGGCTTTGGTAGAAGCTAATTTCTCAGTTCAAGGGTGATCCCACAAAGCTAGTTTACAATTTCTAAGAGATTCTGATTTTTGCTGAAATCACATATTTGTAAAAAATATAATGATTTAAGCCTTAAAAATTTATATTTTAATGATTTCAATTGAAGAGGGTTTGATCAAAGCACCTTAGATCAAACCTCCTTGGATAGAACCCCACTAGTTTTAAACCATACCTACAACAGAGTCTCCTTTACACCTATCAAAATGCTAAGAAAAAATCACTTTTGATTTACCTTTTGGGGGATCAAATGAATTGATTTAAAATTTATTTTAAATTATCATGGTAGTCCTTAGAGCGAGCTATCCAATGAATATAATTTTAATATGTTTTGGTTTTATTATGTATGTGTTTTTTTAGTTTTATTAAACATAGGTTTTTCATTGAAAATCAATCTCTTTGTTCTGCACATGTGGAAAAGTAGCAGATTATGAGAATAAAATTTTAAAAAATATGTTCAGACTGTGTATTGATGTCCTTGATCCATTAAAAGAAAAAAAATTGAATTTCGATACATAACAAAAAAGTTATGTTGTATACATTTCACCTATGTTTCAATTATAATTGGTTTGAATTTGAAACTTGATTAAGGATTTTTTTTTAATAAAACACTATGAAACCAAATGAAAGTGCTAGATATCATAGTTAAAAATTTAAATTCGAAAAAATTATAATTTTATTGTTCATACAAAAAAAATTATGTTGTATATGGTGAGTGTCACTCCTTAAAAATGTTTTTTTTTTTTTAAAGATAGCTTTCGAAGGAGATGGAAAAATAAGTGCAATCTGATTCCAAAATTTTTGAAAAAAATATATTTAGAATCTATAGACAAAACATCACAAATCACTAGTTTTCATCATCTTCAAATTCCTCATAGTTTAGCCGCTATAGGAGCCCGAAAGTGAAGATTTAGTTAAAAAAATCAGTTTAGTGTCCAGTTTTCCCCAAAATTGTAAACTAGTATTGTGGGATCACCCTCAACCTCATCAGATGGATTTAATTTGATTGTTTTATATAAGGCAGTGAGCCTTCCCTCTAAGCAATGAGCTCTAGGCAGTGTGCCTGAATGCATGTGCATTCCTTACTCATTTTCTCATTATACTTCTAACAGGTTATAATCTCGTGGACTAACATCCACTGTGGTTTTTCCCCTAACAGGTTTTCCACATATAAAATCTTGGTGTTCATGTGTTTATGATGTGTTGTTGATTCATGCTTTCACTTTTAATCATCATATATGATATTAAAGGTTGATTAAGGTTAAATAAGTTTGATTTATGTAACAACTGATTCACCACCCCCCCGCCCCCCCTCCCTCTTAGTTGTTTGTCCTTGTTTTTCCAACAACTTCATCACAAGTAGGGGACTCATCAATGATTGGATTTTCTTGTTTGTCAATGATGGAATTCTCTTGTTCAATAATATTTTTCCTAAGGGAAGAGAGACAAATATGGCTCTCATAAATCTCATTTGTTTTATCTTCTGACACCAAAATATCTTCTTAACAAGTAGGAGAGATATTAGGAGAAGAACAAGTATCATTATCATGGTTATCTATGATTACATTCATTT
This sequence comes from Sequoiadendron giganteum, assembly GCA_007115665.2. Lineage (NCBI taxonomy): Eukaryota > Viridiplantae > Streptophyta > Pinopsida > Cupressales > Cupressaceae > Sequoiadendron > Sequoiadendron giganteum. Next base: position 345,030,477 of record CM021103.1, on the reverse strand, counting down.
TTCACATAATATCTTCCAAAATAGGAAAGGTAGGGGAAGAAAAATAAATCTAGGGCTGTCATGGATCTTAAAGATTTTATCATCTAACACGAACATATCCTTCTCACTTACAATTGCATCCTCTTTCACTAGAACATTCTCGCAAGTGGGGAAGATGTTGGGAGATGAATGTAGACTAGTTGAAGTGGTTTTTAAATAGGTTTCAATGGTCTCTTCTTGTTGTGTTATGTGATTGTCATGATTACCTATGGTTGTGTCCTCTTGTTCATCAATGCCTTGTCCAATAAGAGAGGTACTTGAAAGAAACAAATAGGATTCATGTAACTCTCATTGATTGATTCTTCTAACACCAAAATATCTTCTTCACAAATATGAGAGGTAGTGGAAGAATAACGAATATTATTGTTATGATTGCCCAAGATTGTATTCTCTTTCACTAGATTAATCTTACTCATAGGAGGGATACTAGGAGAGAGATCAATGACGAACAAAAAGAGAGGGGGGAGGACTTCATATTCATATGCACATAAAAAAAATTTCTTATAGTACTCAACAAGATCTAAAAATAGAACATGAAGTATGATAACCATAAAATTTTGCAATAAAAAATGATGTAATAATTGTCCTAAAAAAATGAAATGCGACAATGATAGAGAAAACATGCAAAAGGATAATGCAATTTTCAGATTTAGAACGTGGTAATTGACTGATTATGCTATGCAACAATCTGAAAATGAAATGTTGTAAATGCAATGCACTAAATGAACCCAATTAAACTAGGTCTAATGAAATGAATGAAATAGAAACTCAACAAAACTCAACAAAGATCTAACAACAACAAACATAAGCACAAAAATGAAGTTTTTAATGCTGTAAAATGCAGATTCGGGTCTATTATGAGACTAAATCGCCCAGATGGGTGAATGAGTCCTAGTTATGGTTTTTGGAAGGTTCAAATGGTGAAAAACAATCAACACAGAATTCCCAAAAATATGGAAAAACCACCTCTGTAGGGACTAAATCGCCTAGATGAGAGAATGAGTCCCAAATTAGGGTCTTTACACAAAATTCAACAAATTTTGAGTTGTTTCTAAGGTTTCTAACATGTATGCTTATTTTACTATTTGTAATTACAATTTTCCAATAAAATTGAATGATGCAAGATGCAAAAATGCAACCTATATGCACTTTTCAACTAATGCAATGTTTAGAATCCCTAAATGCAAATTAACTAATGCAAGATCTAATGTAAAGTTAATGCAATCTATATCTAGGACTTATAATGTTCTCCAAATTAGAAATAAGGTGCCCAAATGTCGGGTTCACCAAAATTAACACAAGGAAATAGGGTGTTCCACCTTATAGGAGATGGAACACAAGAACAAGGGGACCTATTTCACTTTAGTTCATTAGGAAACCAATATCCCTCAATCAAGTAACTCAATTGAGGAAAGGGGTTGCTACTAATATGACTAGTAGGAGGTTTCCTTAGGTGTGATTGAAAAGGGGGTTCACCACTAAGAAAATTCTTAGAAAGAAGGAAATGCAAACATAAATAAAATAAACCCTAGAAACTTAGAATATGAAATTAGATAGCAAAATATAAAGATACATAAAAGTACTTGGAGGATTAGAGATGACTAAACAAGATCTGAAAACTCTAAAATTTGTTGTTTCTAATGTGCACTGGAACTCGTATGCAAAACTAGACAATTTAGCCCAGTCTAGGGCTTCTCAGATGAAACTAGAGTCTCTTGGTGACTGATCATAATCCACTAAAAATTGACAAAAAGGCTATATTGGGACTCATACACCTAGACTATTGCAAAGTGTCTCAAAAAAGTGAAAAGTATCCTATGAGAATTTTTTTGAATTGAAACTTTGTGAGCCTTTGAATATGGATCAAATAAGCACTTTCCCAATAATTTCATGTAAATAAGTTGGATATCTTGCTCTAGGTTTGAGTTTTTGTGAGCCTTGACAATGTTTTATGACAACTTTGACAACTTTTGAAACTTTGTTATTTGGTACTTTTGAAGGCTTCAAATCCACTTTTTATTAAATCTATAAACCTACAACATACAAAGAGAGGGCAAAAAAATTGTTAGGGAATGGGAGTTTTCCTTTGTCAAACCCCGTTTTGGTAATCAAACCTTAATGAGAAATGAAGCATGAATGAAATGAGACATGAAACATAAGATGAAATAATAGAACCTTGTTTGAAACCTTGTAGATATGCAACCAAGAATGAAGTGGCCTCAGTGGATGTATACCTTGATCATAATTCTTGATGAAAGATAATGCCTTTGAATACTTGAATTGATCTTCAACAATACATCACAACATTAGCTCAAAACCATGTGCATGATGCACTAAATATTTTACATGATAATGGATCTTGAACGTTGCAATAATCTTCTAAGAATCTACCCTTGAATGCCTTAGAAATGCTCTTGAATTCTCTTGTGAAAGTTTTCTTGATTTCTTATGTAATTATAGGATGAAACTATGTGAAATAACCTTGTATTTATACTTATTTATGCCAAATTTCCCAAAATTACAACACTACAAGTAGACATCGGATATAGGATAATAAAATCACACCAAGAATTTGATTCAAAATAGGTCCTAGTTAAAGTGAGACTCATATGCCAGTTGGGGTGTATCATTCCTAGTGTCTTAAACATGGGACACAGACTCCAAGAAGTGTCTCGTTTAATGAAATATTCAAAATCAAGTCCCAAGACCTAGGTTGGACTCATACGCCCAAGGTGGTGTATGATTCCCAGATCCCTAGGTCTGTAACACATAGCTAAAAACATTGAATTATGATTGGTTATTTATTAAGTGTTGGTATTATCCATAGATAAATGCAATTAATAAGGCTTGTGGATGTAAAATAGGACCAATTAAAGCATAACAAATTCTAACTAAGTAATAAAGCCCTAGACTAGTGTGAAAGTGTAAGTATACACTTTACAACACCCCAAATAAGGTAATTAGGTCTATTTAGTATTAATTATTCCCAAATTAAGTGAGGAAAAGGGATACTTTTTTTGTCACTACACATTTATTATTATTATTTTAGTTTAAAAAATCATCAAAATGTTTGACATCCCATCAAAGTGAGTGCATGTATTTCATGAAATGACTTTAACCATTTATTAAAAAGTATATTTATACAAATTAGTATTTTTCACTCCACTAAAATATCAAGTTCACAATAGAGAGAAAATATGATAAAAGAAAAATAAAATGTATTACAAATAATTTGACATCCCATAAAAATATCATTACAAGTATTTTTCACTAGTTAAATACCAATGATAGTTTTACTAGAAATTATATAATATATATTTTTTTAATATATTCTTAAACTAAAATAAAATATGTAAATATTATTAGTTTAAACTATTTCAAATTTTGAAACATATATTCTAAGTTTAGGGGTTTTAAGTGAAAAAGGAATTGTGTTGCTCATTTTCTTTATAAAAGGGTCACAAATCATTGAACTTTAGCCCACTATTGGTATCTTGGTAGTGATAGTTATCCTCATAGAGATAGATGGGCTATCATGTTTTTTGTGCCTTTTTAGATTTTATGTCTAATAGGAAGAAATATATTTTGAAAGATAAGGAGATGATGGATCAATGAGAAGACCATATAATAAAAAAATACACCAATGACTATTGCATCACTCTTGCTTAGGTCATTAAATTCCTAAATGTTCACCTTCAATCTCACCATCACGATTTTTAAGCAGCTTATTTAGAAATTAGAAAAGAACAACCTTCATGATTGTAAAATTTTCTCAATCAAACCTATGTTAAGTTAGAGTTTATTTAGATGCATGATCCCTATGGATATGATAATTTAATAATTCATTGCAACCCCCAACAATACACCTTTTGATTCTATCATGTATAGATTATATTGATTAATTAAATGCAATTGGTAATTATGATATTGTTATTTAAATTGAAGTTAATTGATTATTTGAATCAAATTTAAATTCAAATTTGAAATTGAAGTGAAATTAAAATTGAAATCCAATTACAAATGATTCAAAATGTAGTTTTATTAAATTTGGGGTTTGTCATTATTGATGAAAACTCGAGTGCAAGTGAATGCAGGAACAGGTGAACGTGATTGAAGGCAAGAACATCGATCAAGTAGAGTCATTTTAGCCATTAGACATTCATGAGGATGATGGAATCACACACACTCACTTAGTTGATATTTTAATGTATTTTTGTGATTACAGTGTTTGCAAATTTTAAATCTAGTTTTATTGGTTTCTCCAAAAAGTGGAAAAATATATGTTGCTATAAAATGACGATTTTATTGATTGTGAGAAAATAGATCTTATTTAAATAATCAAATTATTTAAGTCAATATTTTATCATTGTTTTAAAATAAGATGCTTGTATTTCAAAATTTAATAAAATTAACTTTTTATTTCGGAATTTAATAAAATATAATAAATAAAGTGTTATAAAATTAATAGTTTTTAATTTCTCATTTGAAAATTATGAAATAGGAAAATATTTAAATGAAGAAATTAAACAAGATCTAAAATGGAGTTATTGAAAACAAATTAGAAAATAATTCACGTGCAAATTGAAATGGCATTTAAAACTTCAGTTGAACAGATTGAAGAAATATCTTCAATTAATTGGAAAAGCAAGCACATTTTCAAAACTTGGAGTTAGAAAATGGAACTGGAGATCAACCTCAAATTGGGGATCTCATTTCTTGTTAACATCCATCTAATTGCATGAAAGAAATATACAGAGGGAGAGGGAAAAATTCAAAATGGGAGAGAGGAGAATTCATCCATAAATAGGAAGTTATATTTGTTTTAAATAGGAGGAGATCTAGTAATTGAAGGGTCGGTTAGAAGAGAAGGAATAAAAATTGCATGAGAGGACATAAGGAATCAAGGAAAAACTCACCAAGGCGTGGCTAGAAAGAGAAGTGCGTAGGAAATTACAGAATTAAGTCCTCCCCCTTCTTAGCACATGCAAAGAAAGAAGGAGGCATGCGCTTGGAGGGAAGGTTAAGCACAAGGAAAGGCAGAGAAGGTTAAGCACAGGGAGAGGCAGGGAGAGAGAGATATCCTACACAAGCAGAACAAAGCGCTTCCAAGGAGACTCCCTAGCAACCACTCTCCACACGCATCCAGGCAGCAGGGAGACTTGGGGGAAAACACAACCAAGTCTCCATTCTTCATGCGTAGGCAGAGAGTAAGAAAGGGTGTGGTGCTAGGAGAAAGGAAGTGCGCTAACAGTTGAACAGGGAAGGAAGATCTAACAGGGGAAGCAACAAGTAATCCAAGACAAAGGAGGATAGGAATATAGGAAGGGTGCACCAAAACCAACAGGTGGACAGGGAAGAAAGAAGACAAGGCAACAAGGAGTATAAACTTCATCTCACTCAACAACAGGAAGAGGAATTTACAGAGAACTCAAGCAATCATTTCCAGAATTACCAAGTAGGATTTTGATTTAGAAATTATTAAACACAAACATGAACATAGTGAATTCAATTAAATAGTTATTCTCTTGTTCTGATTGTTAAAATTATTATAAGTATTTATGTGTTTCTTCAAATTCTATGTAAATTCTTGAACATCAAACTGTGAATTACCAGAAAAACAAAACTCTATTGAACAAGTTCAAAACAAAAAATATTGTAGGGAAAAAAAATTGAATTAGAAAATAATGAGAAACAACTGATTTACAAACTTAAGAGAAACTTAGAAATGATTTGAAAAGAATTTTATTTTTAAACAAAAAACTTTATTTACTTTTGTTTTGACAGAAAACTTTATTTGAAATTGGATTTGAAAAGAATTCAAACTGAAAACAATTTGATAGAATATCTCCTAAATTTTAACATGATTTCAAAACAGTAAATTTTGTAATTGAAACTCAAAACATTCTGAAACTGAAACTGAAGCGAGTTATTTTAAACTGTTCATGAAAAGTATTAATTAATTTATTTATTTTTTGAAACTATGAAAAACAAAAAATAAATCTTTTAAATTAAAATATGATCTTCGTGAAAACGAAAGAAATTAAGATTATTTCAAGTAGAAACAAATTAAATGAGTAAATTTAACAAAAGAACGTGTGCTCTTTTATGCTTGTTTTTATATGTATTTAATTTACATACTTGAGATACACCTTCTTAATTTTATTTTTGATTATTTAATTTACTCGATTTAAATATTAATTTAATGTCATTTATGGATTAAAACGATGAAAAGAACAACTTTTAAACTATTTTCGTTTCAAACAAGATTTATGTTTTATTGTTTTTGAAAGATTGTATTTGACTGTTTGGAACCATGCATGCTTGATAAATGAATGTGCATGTCATGTTTTCAGAAAGTTACCTTCTGGGACGGGTGCCAAATATGGGTTATTAGAGAGTGTAGTTTTTCTTTTCCAAAACTGCTTTATTTGTCGTGCATGACATTTTACTTGGCCAAGTAACTTAAGGACCATTGAAATAGATGGAATTATTTAACTCTCTACCATATCCTAGTATCAAACTTTCTTGTTTCTTAAATGAATTAGAAAAATGAAAATGCTTATGGTTTTACTAGTTATACTAGGCACGCACTATATTCTATCTTGCTTGTCAACTGCTTTTTGCTAAGCGATTCATGCAGGGTCGGGTATTCTTTGAATGATTTAAGAATTCTGGGGAAGCATAAGCTTCAAGGTTGGGCGGAAAAAGTGCCTAATCCTTGTTCTTCTCTTCTTTATGAAGATATGCTATTGGATTGAAGATCAAAGGATGTCATCTTCTTTTATATTTTATTTATTTTTGAAATATGTATTGAAGAGCTTAAGGCGATTGAATGCCTAAGTCTCAAATTGTAATTGATATAATAACTTCTTTTGTTTTATTATCAAAATTGTGTAATATGACACATGTATGTATTTAGACTTGAATGTATATGAATCTATCTTATCGACTTTATGTCATTGTTTTGGAATCAACTGGTTTCTTTGATGTCTAAATGAATGAATTGTCGACTTTATTTTGAATATGAATGAAAGTATTTAAAGTTTTGTCGATGTTTGTTTTAAAGAGTTCCGCTCTTTACAGATTCAAGCTAAGATGTGAAAATAAAATTTGATAAGGGTAAGGTACTACCATAGGATCATCAAAACAGATAATTTTTGTTAACCCTAATGCACCTATTATTATCTACTCCCAAGAATAAAACAAGGTAGAAACATACATAATAAGTGAACATTGATAGACCAAACAAAGTATGTCAACCTAGATTTAGGTAACTCTTTCCTCTTCTCCACATGAAAATATTACTATTGAAAAGGGAAATAACAAAGAAGAGGTACATGTGGAATAACATAAATTGGAAGCTAAATAATCTTATGCACAACCTCAAGACATGTAGTGGAAAACATAACAAACATCAAGTAGCATATGAGAAAACTATATAATAACTTGTTGGCCCATATTTATTGATAAATCAAGTTTCCATAATTGTCTTCATAAAGGCCTATGTATTTATTGGTTTTATTACACCACTAACCATAGCCAAAATCCATAAAAAGATAATTTTTATTATCTACCTATAAGCTTAAGTTTTGAATTTTAATAATAGACCAAGAGATATGGTCATATATTATTTTAGACCTTGCTAGCATGATTAATGAAAACTTGGTGACTCTTCCTCTACTAACTAAAAATATAATTAAATAGTGGTTAAAACATTACAACATTGTTGTTATTTTAACTTCTAAAATAACTACCTAAAATGTTTAAAAATTTAAAATGCAGAACACATTCTAAGGTAGGTCTTTTAAAAATTAGGTGATTCTAAGACCATAATTGAGAAACTCTAGCAAGCCTTAGCACTAAAATCCAATCAATAAAAACCTACACATGAAGAGCTAATTCAAGTCCAAGGTGCTAATTATTATGCCACCAATCACCATCATATCTAATAAGACAAGCACTTTTGACCATGCACACAATGTTTTATCTACACATTTTGGCATACTCAAAACCCCCTGAATTATTGAGTCATGAAATTAAAAAACTTGATGACATGTCCAAATAATTTTATTTCAACTCACCAAATCCATCACCTTCTATTATCCTTAATGAAGAAAATTATATAATCAATACTAGTATAATGCCTACATAGCTAGTCAATGTCCCTCTATAGTGAGAGAAGCCATAAGAGGAATTTTCAACATTGATTGATTAGTTAAATTATGAGTTCACCTAAATATAAGTCACCTATAAGAACATATAAAAATATATAAACATATGAAAATTAATAAATATTTTTGAACATCTAGAATACTGAGAGGCGACGGGGGGGGGGGGCGAATCAGGGGCGAATCAGTATTCCACAAACTGATAATAAAATCCACTTAACCATTATCACAATTTTGACTGAATCAACAAGAGAGAACATAGAAACAAGACAAAGCAATCATACACATGAACACCAAGATTTTTATGTGGAAAACCCAGAATGGGAAAAACCACGGTGAGGGTTAACTCACAATATATTATATTCAGATACAAAATATTACAGGGCTCATTGCCAGGACGCATTGTCCTTAAAAGGTTCACAACCTAAGTACAAAAGATGGCTCACTACAAAGATACAATGATGGTGGCTCACTTCTAGAATTATGAATTGATGGAATACACCTTCAATGTGCAGGGTTCAATTCCATTGAAGCTCAGAATATAAAGTACAACATCACTCAACAAATTTGTATTACTGATAAAGCATTTAGGCACTAATCTTCTCCTTCATTCACATTCACTTATTGCTTGTCTTTTCATGAACCCACATATCTCTCCTTTTTCCACTCTCTCACTTGCACACCCTTTTCACTTGCTTCTATCTCATATTTATGCAAGTATATCTTATTCATCAATTAAGTCAGCCTAATTATGAACAAAAAATAGTCAAAACCTTTCTTTGTTAGCACCATAAAAGATTTAATCATTTTATCCATGTAGTGAATTATACCAAGTTGGCTATTAGTCTTCATAATATATTGCATTCGTTAAGTTGGCCAAGACTAAACCACAATTCTCCAAACCAACAAATAATCCTCAAATCAAACACCTTTTTGATCTGAGAACGCATTAGTTTACCATCATACTACTAGTAAAGAGACTATCAACTAAACCGCCGTATAAGAATGTTCACCTTAGTAGAATGTGGAGTCTCTCACACAAAATAATAGTAGGATACAGAGTTAAACTCTGTCAAAGAAAAAAAATTCATAGTAAAAGACATCTCAAGATCCAAGATATAACTATATGAATGAGTCAATAAAACATGGTTAAGAGATCAAAGTCATATTAGATCTTGCGATGAGTTCTGGACTCAAATACCAACATATTGATCCATCATAAAGGAGTATTAGCGACAGAGAACAACTTACAATAAACCAAGAAAAATTCCCGTATAGTTATCACCATGTAGTTATTACCATGTTGAAATTAATGACAATATAGGAACAACCAACACAATCATCCATATTTTATGCTCATGTTGTAAAACTTCCAACAATCTCCCCCTTTGGCATTGATGGCAACATGCATGCCAAAAAATTTCCAAGTATACTGCATTGAATGTTTTGACTACTCCCCCTATCAAAATTGTTCTTCACAAAAGTTTTTCCTCTGACTCTTTATCTCTCCATATCTTTATCTATCCCCCTTTGACATCAATGACAAAGGAAAGGGTCTGGTATAAATGTACATATGCATCAAAAAGTAGTGAAAAAGATATGAACACTTAACCTAAAGAAGAACCTCTGAGACTCTCTGGGATAGCCTTCTATGACGCTTTACCTTCTTCCCATGAACCTTTTGCATTGAATGTAGTCTTTTAAAATAGCTCAAGTTTAGTTAGAGACTCTAAACCATTTGTTAAAGTATTGGGGTTAATATTGATCTTTTGACAATTCACCAATACAACCAAGAGCATAAGAAATAGATGTATAAATTTAATCATGTCTCTGAGTTCCACAAACTTCTTGATAACATATGTCCTTCAATCCTGCAAAGATAAAAAATTGTCCTAAAGCTGCACAATGTAGGACCATCTCTAATTATCTCTATATTTTTCTAATATGTATGTATCTTCTCGAGTGCTCAGTCGACACTCACTCATCGTTATCTCATTTCTCATATTCAATGTATTGCTAGACCAATCTAGACAAAAGGAAAGTAGTTCTTGTACCTCTTTTTCACAATCTTGTACACTCTCCAATTCCTTCATTACTCGATCATGTGCATTCACACGTTTTCCTTTGATATCAGTCAATTTTTCTTCATCATACCTAATTCCATTAGAAATTTCAAGTTCAGAGATGTAGACTTTCAAAGAATTAATCATGCCACAAAGATTCTCCACAAAATAAATAGATGAATCAAAATTAGTATCAGGAATAACCTTTTGTAAATCTTCCAGAGTCATCTGAATATTCATTATTTCATGCTTATGTTCAAGCTTACTTTCTTTTGAACCTTCTAGCTTCACTACACTCTTTCTCTTCTTCCGTATTCTAACCACGCTACTAGGGGTACTTTCTTCATTGAGATACTTAGGTCTTTCCAATAGAATTTTAGCATATATATCAATTTCAGCCTTTGACACTTCATAATTCAATTCATATATCCAAACTAACCTTGACTCAACTGCTTCCATGTGACAAAAATTTGTAGACACAAGAAAATTTTTGCTTCCAGAGTATCTTTCCACAACACTTACTAGAATCCTAGACCTTTTATTCATCCTCATCTAAAATGTTCCAAAGAATGCAGCTAGGAAAGATTCTTGTGCATCCAAACTACCAAGATTTATCATGAAGTTCCTAATTTGATAAGCAATAGGCTTTGAATTTGACCATTATAACCTTCCTATTACTAGTAACTCTTTCAAAAAGTAAAAGAGTAGACAAACAACCAAATTTCCATACCGAAAAGTGTTCTTTTTTCTCTTCTTAATCTCCTTTAAATTCTTCAAAAGATGTATGTGAAGTAGTTCACATAGGTCATATTCCATACCTCTTATTACCATATCAACAACAATATTCACCGTAGTAGTAGAAATTGTAGATTCATTGTTAGGGATACAAACTTTATGACCAATGACCATAATAGCATACCTTATTACTAGATCAACAATTGATCTCAAACCAATCTCTTTTCCTTTAGAACTCGCACCTCTAGCCTCAGTTATTTCTTTCTCATTCATAGTCTTTAGTTTAGGAACCGGTCTGGAGGAACACAAACCAGTTACATGATCTCTAATTGCTTCTCTAGTGACCAGATGTTCCTCATCAATCCACAAAGATTCATCATAAATACTACTCGATACCATCCGAATATACTTCTTCTCAAATTCAAATAAAGGAACTTTTATCCAAACATCCATTTTTTTCTCAACTAATACTCTGTAGGCATCATGATTATATTTCAATTAATTTTCCCAAAGCACATTGAACTGAATTGATGTCATTTCTTCAATCTTACTATAAAAAAATACATAGATATCTTCTATAGGAAACACTCTCAGAGGGATGCAAGAGAATGCACCAACAAACTCTTATGACACATTTCTCATATATCTCTTCAACCTAGCTTTATCCACACAATTCACAATCTTTGAATTATCTATCAATAAAAGTAAAAGATTTTGCAAACATGAATACCTTTGAAAATTTCAACAAGAAATGTATAGATATCCTACTTCTGGATCACACTTTGAATTCATCTGTTACATTCTTTAAATTCTAAACTTTTGAATTCCCTTCTAAAATTCCTTTGCACGCTTCTCCACAAATACATAGGCCTTTAATTTCATCTGAACTTATTCCTTTCATTTTGAATGATTTTGTAATAAATGTTTCAACTTGCAGGTAGATTGCCTCAAAAATAGTGTACACCTTTATTCTTTCAAATTTTGTAGACCTTACTCTTCACACATGTGACTAATAAAATACTTTAATCTTGTTACCACATTAGATATACTTTTGTCATGATATAACACAAGTACCAATGAGGAGGTTTATTAGATTTTCTAATGATTGATCCCCCTTAGTTGTTGCTTTTATTTAGAGATTGACGAGAGTATCTATACCAGAGGTCGGCGTAGATAAGACTGATGATTCCTTTCTCCAAATCCTTTGTTGTTACTACTGGGATGTTTTGATTTTTTGCACTTACAAAAAGTGACATTCTTCTTTCCATTTTCTCTTTTATCCAACTGACTATCTTTATATCCATTATTTTTTCCCTTAAAATTATTCACATTACTATTGCAATCCTTTGCCTTATGACCAAATTTCTTGCAGGAGTGAAAAACACCATTGAAGTATAAATAACTTTTTGTATCATGTTGTTTGATAGGATTTTTTCCATAATTGCTTCTTTGCTCCTTGACTTTTCTATCTTTGTACCGCATCTTCTTACCAGTGAATTTCTTCGCTTTAGAACTCTTACCTTTTTCAAACCCTAAACCGCTCTTATCCATTTCCGATCTTTGAGAGGTAATCAATTCATCAAGCATCACTAAGCTTATCTTAAAATTGTCTTCAAAACTCTTTTCCCTTTCCATATTAGATCTCAAGATTTCTGCTTCTAATTCAAGCTTTGCACATGTTCATTTGTTCTCTTTTGAATTTCAATTTCCTGACATTCTTCAATTATTTTATTCTCATCCAATTGTTCCATCATGCTAGTGATGATTTCTTCTCCTTCAGTCAACAGATCGTATGCAACTAGACTTGTGCTTTGTAGCTTTTCAATATGCTCATTTGATTTTATCAACTTGTCCTTCAAGGCTTCCATTTCTTTTGAAAATTCAATAGTGGATATTTCCGAAGGGAAAATTTTCTCATGTTCAAATTCGGGGACCTTCCTCAAGCTGTTAGACTTCATCCAAGGAACCAAGCTATAATACCAATTGTTGAAAATCTAGAATACTGAGAGGGGGGTGAACCAGTATTCCACAAACTGATAATAAAATCCACTTAACCATTATCACAATTTTGACTGAATCAGCAAGAGAGAACATAGAAACAAGACAAAGCAATCATACACATGAACACCAAGATTTTTATGTGGAAAACCGAAAATGGGAAAAACCATGGTGAGGGTTAACTCTCAATATATTATATCCAGATACAAAATATTATGGTGCTCACTGCCAAGACTCACTGTCTTAAAAGGCTCACATCCTAAGTACAAAAGATGGCTCACTACCAAGATACAATGATGGTGGCTCATTGCTAGAATGAAGAACTAATGGAATGCACCTTCAATGTGTAGGGTTCAGTTTCACTTAAGCTCATAATATAAAGTACTGCATCACTCAACAAATCTATATTACTAAAAAAAGGATTTAGGTGTTGATCTTCTCCTTCATTCACATTCACTTCTCCCTTGCTTGTTCATGCACCCACATATCTCTCTTTTTTCCACTCTCTCACTTGCACACCCTTTTCACTTACTTCTATCTCATATTTATACAAGTATATCTTATTCATCAATTAAGTCGGCCTAATTAGATGAACACAAAATAATCAAAACCTTTCTTCAGCGACACCATAAAATATTTAATCATTTTATCCATGTAGTGCATTATACCAAGTCAGCTATTAGTCTTCATAATATATTGCATTCGCTGAGTCGGCCAAGACTAAACCATAATTCTCCAAACCAACAAATAATCCTCAAAGCAAACTCCTTCCAGATCTGAGAGCACAATAATTTCTCATCATACTACTAGTAAAGAGAATATCAACCAAACCGTTGTATAAGAATGTTCACCTTAGTAGAATGAAAAGTTTCCCACACAATATACCTCACATAGAACAATAGTAGGATACAAAGTTAAACTCTGTCAGAGATAATTTTTTGTTCGTAGCAAAAGACGTCTCAATATCCAAGATATAACTGCCTGAATGATTCAATAAAACATGGTTAAGAGATCAGAGTCATATCAGATCTTGCGATGAGTTCCAGTGTCAAATACCAACATACTGATCCATCACAAAGGAGTATTACCGACAGAGAACAACTTCCGATAAACCAAAAAAACTTCTCGTACAATTATCACCATGTAGTTATTACCATGTTGGCATCAATGACAACGTAGGAACAACCAACACAATCATCCATACTCCATGCTCATGTTGCAAAGCTTCCAACAAATATAATGTATAGTGCTGCATAAATTAATTGACGCATAATTAGAAGAGGAAAAAGGCAAATTGAAAGAGATTGATGATGAAATTTTGCATAAGTACCTCACCATGGAGGAAATACATGCCCTGACAAATCAAGTCTATGTCCAACAAGACTTGATCAAATCCAAGAGGGAAGAAGAGGAGAATATGTTCTTAAAATTTAAGTAGCTATTTTAAGAGGAACTCTGTCCAAAATTATAGTTTTTAGTCAAAATACACATTGTGATATCTAAATTTTATGGTAATATACATAATCATTGCACCCATAGAAACATAGACCATAAAGTAATTTCTCATCAAGGTTTAATTTTTTTCTATTAACTTTCAAGATATGTGTTATAACAACATATTTTTTGTCGGATAAGGTGTATGAAATTACATTGAGGTTAGACCATCATCAACCACAATTAAATTTTATAATTTTTATTTAAGCACATTTAGATAACAAAACACTATTTAGAGTCGAGGATAATTTTAGAATAATTTTAAGCCACTTGTGTTTTCTAGTACCATTTTAACTCAATTTGACACTCACAAACAAAATTAATACTAAGATAACTACTTTTCGTTCCCATTTGTAAGTGATAATTATATTATGCATGAAGTACACTATGCTTTGCATTAGAATAAATTAACACACTCCTTTAAGAAGTGCGGTAGTATCTATAAAACCCTGAATTATAATAGTAATGTACACAAGGTTTGAGCTCAATTTTCAATACAAATTAATTTTCTCTACATCAATAAAATTGATGTATTATTTGATTGCATAGATTATTCTTGTTATATTTATCTATGAGCATGTGTATCTTTCAACTAATCATAATCTATAATTTTACTTAAACTATAGTTATTTGATTTAGCTAGTAGTTGAGTGCATGGGCCTGAATGAAGGTGTTGAGCCCTTCTAATGCTTTAGGTGAGACCTAAATTTACAAACTAGTGCATATAGAAGGTACAATGATTTATTAACCTTATTAGCTAGAGGAATGTTAGGAATAGAGATAATGGTTAGACATTTTATTCAAGCATTAAAATAAACATCAATAATTAAATTATAGTCTTTCATTCAAAATGGGTGGGAATTAGGTATATTACATCATATTTTGTTAGGAATCAATAAACATGGTGAACCGATTATTTTACAAAGTATTCCTAATCATTTATTTTTCAATAATTAGTAGAATAAAGATATTTTGAATGTACATCAAATAGTTGGTTAGATGTAAGTAGATTAAAAGTGAGAAGGAAATAGCATTAAAAAATGACCTAATTTAAAAAAATATTTAGTATATAGAATACAATAAAAAAATGTCAATGACACAAAGAGTTACACCT
Source organism: Sequoiadendron giganteum (assembly GCA_007115665.2). Classification (NCBI taxonomy): domain Eukaryota; kingdom Viridiplantae; phylum Streptophyta; class Pinopsida; order Cupressales; family Cupressaceae; genus Sequoiadendron; species Sequoiadendron giganteum. The sequence goes on along the minus strand of CM021103.1, from coordinate 345,014,866 downwards.
TAACTCATTAAAATTCTAATATCAAAACTTACATTTTTTTTTTTGAAATAAAAGTTAACAAATATAGCTCAATATAAATCTTGTACAAAATTTTTAAAAAAGGGGTTCTACTAGGTAAAATATAATTCAAATTCATCAAAATGCAAAACTTTGCATACATTAAGAAAAAAAGGAACATTTTTTCAAATTTGTATAATCCATATAACATAAATTTTTATATATTCCTTATCCACATCTTAATATATATAATTATATAATTTTATTTTAGATACTTCATTATAAATTCATTCCATTAAATAATATACATTTAATATTTATAATAATTTTTATGCATGACCTTATCAATCATCTAAAAGTCATTTTGATTTAGTAATGAATATATTTTGAAGGGATGATCTACTACAAATATTCTAGGGAAGAGAAGTATTATGTTAAGAGCATCATTTTCAAAATGGTAGTGGCTATCGATTGCCACCTTTCCTTCCTCTAGGCTTTAGGTGTTTCTTCATGGGGGCATATTTTTCATAGAAATATTTGGTTTAATGGTGTCCTCTAATTCATAGAAGGGAAAAATCTAAAATTAAGATTGCAAATTGAAGGGAATAGAACTAATTGGTAAGGAGAAGACGTGTTAGAGGAAGGAATGTGAGAGTAATTAGAGGATGCTCAAAGATTTTTCTAGAGTAAGAGACCACTAATTTGGGAGTTAGCTAAGGAGATGGATGGCGTGTCATGCATATGGATAAAGAATATTAAGACCAAACTCCTACTGGATCATGGACACTCACAAGGAAGGAGAAACATGTTCGATGTATCTTAGTCTTTAATTTGCACTTCATTAATATGAAACGTGACTAGCTTTTGTATTTAGCATACGGTGCATTAGGTGGAGGTCTATTTCAACTATTTCATTGATTAGTTGTAGACCCTAAAGCAAAATTAGGAACACATTTATTAAGTTTTTTTGTTGATTTCGTAGGGTATTTTCACAATTCAAGTCTAGTGGGTTCTCTTTACGAATTGAGTTTGAGGCGAGACTAATCCTTGCGGTCACATTATAACCAACACAACCTCCAAATGTGTGCAGTGGGGTAAATCTGCACCAACGAGTTGAATCCGAGACTTCGGGGAGCAAACCCAAGACTCAGACCAACTACGCTAACTCGTGGGGGCACATTCATTAAGTATTTGAATAGATTGTGAACTTACTTAAGGTTAATCTCCCTTTATTGTTAGTCATAATAGTTTTTTTTTTAATGTTGTGAAGGTGGAGATTGAGAGGATCTGGTGGAGATTCCTCTACTAGATAATCATGAATTATCTAGTTAATCATGAGTTATGTGTTAAATACAAAAATCTCATGGGGTTTAGTGAGACCTATGTAGTTTGCCTCCTAAATCATATGAATATTGGTTTGTTGATTAATATGAGGGGTTTGGCATAATTTGTTAGTCCTTTTGTTGGTGCTTCACCTATGGTCTAAAGGTCTCAATTTTAGATGGTTTATGGATCTTTGCCAAGGTTTTTCGCTCCACCCTAGTAGCATGGTTGTGATCAAAGGAAGATATATGATATGACAAATATTAATATACTTTTCAACAATAATTAATGGGAGCATCTATTTTAGTTCGTGATTGTGGTTTAATTAGAAAATTTAGTTATTCCCCACAATTAGATTAATATTATAGATATTTTAACTTATTATACTTATCTTTTCAAGAAAATATAACTAATTAGAAGTTAGTTATGACTTAGAAGTTTGAGGTCAAAATCACATGCATATTTTTTATCTAGATTTAAACTTCTAACTAGAATTTTAAACCAAACTAAAGAACAATAAAATGAGGATTGAATCCAAACTAATAAAAAACATAGAATTAAATAAAATACAAATTAAATATCAATTCTTACATAAAATATGTTATCTAAACATTTAATTATAGTATTCAAAACAAAGAAAAGAAAGAAAGAAAGAAATGTGTATACACAAATGATAGGAACAATTAAATTACAAAGATATTGGTACATTTGTCCTTTAAAGAGGATAACAACATGATGAGTAAGAATATATTTATACAAAAAATCGTCCTTCCACTAGACAACCATGAGTATGGATTCCTTTCATCAAAGTCACCTAGTCAAACCTAACCCAATTGTACCTCCGAATATATTGACCTTTGTGAATGACCTAATCAATAAGCATGATCCCTTTCATCAAAGTCACCTAGTCAAACCTAACCCAATTGTACCTTTGAATATATTGACCTTTGTGAATGACCAAATCAAGAAGCATGATCCCTTTCGTCAAAGTCACCGAGTCAAACTTAGCCCAATTGTACCTTCAAAGATTTAAACCTTTGTGAATGACCTAATCAAGAAGCATGAACTTAACCCAATTGTACCTTCAAAGATTTGAACCTTTGTGAATGACCTTATCAAGAAGCATACCATCATCCTTATCGATTATGCTCAACCAATTAACCCACAATCCTTTACAACAAAAGTATCATTTCTTATCTACATCCAACCATATTCAAAGCTGATTTGATTTCTAACAGCTTCAACTAATGTCATTCATTGTATTGAAACCAAAATTATTGGTTTTTTTTGAACTTTAACCGTGTAGAAGTGATGTTCTCCATCCATCAATCAAGTCTAGTTCTGGAAGGCTCGTGATCGTATACTTTACGAAAAGAATGAGAATCTAGACTCCATTGAGGGAAAGGAAAGGATTGGTTTTGTGTGTGAAAAGGAAGGCGTATGATATCCCAACAGAAGAGGGACATTATCAGCCCATCTGTTCTTTTTTTAATATAAAGCATGTGAAGAAAGATCCCCCTTCCCCCTTCATTACGTCATCTGCTGACGTTGTGGGCATGACGACTGATATGTCCAATCCAGTCCATATCGTGGCCGTAGTATGTGTAGTGAGCCTCTTCTCCTTTCACACTGCAAGGGAGAAAGTAATCAATGGCAATGATGACCTTTTGACGTTTGATCAGGCTAAGACTGCTGTCTCTTTTCTTCATGTCCTCTTTTACACCTGCATTATATGACATTTTGTGTATATGTTTATAGTATACAACTTTTGTCCACACCAATCACCATTGCCACCATTTTTTTATGGGGGTAGGTAACATAATGAAGTCTAGCCCATGGATTCAGCTGCATGGTGAAGTCTATTCTCACCATTTTCCAAATCTTAAATTTTCTATTTTGGGTCTACTTAAAATATTTTGGGTCAATTTCTTTAAATATAGTTGTCGTCTTATTAGCTTGCATTTCAAAAAAAAATTGAGATATGTGTGCAAAATGTGTATTTAAGAAATCTATTTTCACCTTTTTTTCAAATTTATTTTAGGGTCAACCTTTTTAAAATATAATTGTTATTTTATTGCATCTCAAAAAAATTGAGTTAAATGATCAAAAAATGTATTTAAGAATATATATTTACACCATGTTTTAAATTCCATATTTCTTATTTTGGTGTCGACATTTCTAAAATATAATTGTTATCTTGGTAGCTTGCATCGTGAAAATCTTGAGTTAAGTGACCAGAAACATGGATTTAAGAACATCTACTAGATCAATAGCATGCTAAAAAAGACACATAGGAGGGCACATGAAATTCATTACAAGATCATTTGGTCTGAGTTGCAGCAATCTCAATTCCATTAGAATTGCATGGTGTGTTCTCCATATTTACATGTCTCTTAAAGGCCTTTAATGTGTGTTCACAAAAAAAATGATATTTGTCAATTTCAATAGTTTTGGAATAAAATTCATTTGTTAAAATGGGCGAGGTTACTTTTATTGACAACAAAAAATAAAACAAAATAAACACTACATTTGTTCACGAGTCCAAGATTTTAATGTGCTAAAAACTAAATAAAAGAAATAGTGAAAATGCAAACGCGTGAGTCAAATTGAATAGAAATCAAAATTTGATTTAATTCTACACAAGAAAAATAAAATAGAATATAACAACCCTTTCAACACATAGATTTATAGGAGAAAATTAAATAAAAATCCTATAAAATAAAATTCTACACTAACATAAAAAGATAAAAAATAAAAATTGATTAGACATAAAGTTCTTATTCAATTTCTAATTTATTCTTAAAAAGCACAAATTCTTATTTTCCCTAAATTCTAAAAAATTATTAATACTCAAAATTATAGAACATATATAATGACTTTTCAATATTCTTATTCCACTTCTAAACTTTGTAAATGTTTATAAATAGTATAATGCATTAATTCCCAATATGTATGCACTTTTTGGAATAAGTGAAATGTTTGATACAAACTATATAACATAAAACATTAAAATTTAACATTCCAATTCAACCAAAATTGATGGTCATGTGACTACCGCATGAACTTTATTATTAATCTTCAATATCAATGATTCCTTTCTAAATTTGTCAATCACTTCTTTCATGGCTTCCATATCTAGATCCTCAAAAAGGCCTATAACATACATTCCTCAAAATATGAATATTTAGCACTTAGGAGGGTGTTTTATGACTCATGACCGATTGTTTTTCAAAAATTTTACACAAAGCTTTTAACCTCATAAGTTATCAATAGTTGTATTGTTGAGTTCAAATGGCTTTCATTTTATCACTTAAATGAATTGTCCTCTTAAATTTTTTGCATAGTTCATAGATCATTGATCATCATATAATTCACATGAAATCTTTTTTATGATATCTTCTATGGTGTAAAAGATTTCACAAGCTATGTCATTATTATCTAGCATAGTGTTATTAGAGGTTATATAACTCTATAACATTGGTAAAAATATATAAATATAAGATATTCTTACTTTATAACATATAAACGTCTCAAAATACACTAAAATAAAATATTGCATAATTAATAATTTAGTAAAATAGTTATGCTTATTAAACTATTCATTGTTTATATAATGGGAGTTCCCTTTAAGTAAAATTATTTGAGGGATTTTTAGATTGCATATGAAGACTTGATAAGACATATTAGAAGATACGAAGAAAGGAATAATTCTCAAGTTCATATTCTATTATTACATATGTAACATTCTTATAGTGATGTTTTTATTATAGATTTTTTTACCTAAGGGTTTTTTCACATTAATTATTTTATGTTCCAATGTTTTTGTGTATAATTTTTAATTTTCAATTGTTTTATTCATGTATATATATATATATATATATATATATATATATATAGAGAGAGAGAGAGAGAGAGAGAGAGAGAGAGAGAGAGAGAGAGAGAGAGAGTACAAGAATTAGGTAGCACGACCCCCTATAAACTATAGTGCGCCTGATAAACTTTTTAACGTGACTAGCGGCGCTAGTGCGACACGTCCTCTAGTATCATGAGGGTGGGGGAGACTAGACCTCGTGACCAACCTCTTGCAATAGGAGATGTTTAGTCAGCCAAGCTAGGGCCCCCACCCCTATTCATTAATATATTTAAACAATATTTATTATTAATATTTTGCACATCTAAAGTTAAATATTTATTTTAATTTAACATGCATTAAAGCCTTCTTTAGAATATGCATTTTCTTTTTCTTTCTTGAAAAAATTTAACAATAAAATATTTTAGAAGAAAGTTTTTTTTTTTAAATATTCCATATTATCCTCTTTACCTACATTCTAAAATCATAATTAAAATATTGATATTTATATATTTAAAAATATAAACAATCTAAAAAATATAGACTAAATTATATAATTTGTATATATAATATTACTTATATTATTTAATATTCTAAATACTAGAATATACATTACGAGATATTTAATATTATATATACCATAAAGTTTAAATATAATAAATATTTATATTATATATTTTAATATATTATAAGGTTTTCCTATTTTATATATATATATATATAGTGCTATCCACAACTTAGTTGTGTCATGGTAATCATCACAACACTGTCATTCTCATTTAATTCTAAAAAATCCATGTATCACTAACATATCCTATAAATCAATATAGAGAATCATTAAGTTTATCAACTTTGACATATGAGATAGTGGAGAACTAAATAAGCCAATTCCCCTAAAGGAATAGTATTTTCTTCAATTGACATCTATTCATTAATATCATTCTTCAAAATCTTGATAATAAGGTTCACATGAAGGCATAATTTACCCTCCTAAAATACTAATAAATATATTTGAGTTCAATTGTGGGTAATGCTCATAAACCAAAATTTCCTAATACCAACACTTATGAATCCATCTCTTTCTAAACTAGGGAGGATTTCCATTTTGGTAATTGAGTAGACTAAGTAGGACATCGTTAAAAAGGCTCTTCATATTCCTCTATTAACTACCATTTGATTATGTAGATTGTTGATAACCAAAGTAACCTAGTTAATGTACTGTTTTTCATATAGAATTATAGAAAAGAATTACATCCATAGGTGGAAATATTTAGTCGTTAGGTTTCTTGGAATTATTTTACAGGATGAGTTCACCAAATAATCCAAAAAAAAATATCTAAATTATAAATTTTGAAGAAAATATGTGTATCCTATGTAAAATTTGAGATAAAACATTTGCAATACGGCTTAGCAATTACCACGACATAACATGTACACAATATACAACATGGACATGTTATATAGATTTTTAGGCAAAAAAAAGAGAATCATTGATATAAATTTGGAGTTGAGAGAGGGAGAAACAAAAAGAGAGGAAGAGAGTGGGGAAGAAAAATGGAGGGAGAGATATGAGGCAAGAAATAGAAGGAGCTAGAGAGAAGGAGAGATAGAGATATAAAGAGGATAAAAGGATAGAGAGGGGGAGAGAGGGGGAGAGAGTTTGCTAGAGATATATAAGGAGAGAGGTAGAGTGAGGATAAAGATAGATAAAGGGATTGATAGAGAGGGGGAGAGATATAGATAGAGGGAGAGAGGGAGAGATACTAAGTTGAATGAGTCTAATTTAGAGAAAGTGATTCAAAATTTTATTGTCGATAATATGATTTATCTTCCTCTAATTAGGTCATTATATCCATCTACATGGTCTCCTATGGGTTATGATTAACATGATTTTTTCATCATAGAGGTTAAAGGCATACCACATAGCAATGTCTAGCCCTAGTGTTTTTCTAGTTGATTGTTTTTTTTTGTATTATATTTTAAGTTTTATATCTCATGAGATTAATTAATCTTATCATATGATTTCTATTGTGTAAAATGGTTCAAGCCCTAGTTCAACATCATAGAGTTTAAAGGGATACTACATAACAATGTCTAGCCCTAGTCTTTTTCTAGTTGATTGCTAGTTCCTTTTTTTACTCTATTTTAAGTATCTCTCGAGACTACTTACTCTTATCATATGGTTTCTATTGTGTAAAAGGGTTTGAGCCCTAGTTTAATCCCATTTTTATCTATATCAAAAATAATATATTTCATTCAATTTTATCAACATAATCCAAATGTGTTCCATTGAAGCTTTGTAAATGGTTATTTTCATCACCTTTATCATGGTTTTTAACTCAAATAAAAGTATGAAAAATCCCACATGTAATAGAAAAGTAACAACCTTTATTGCAACAAGTGTGTAATTTGTTAGGGTATATGTAATAGAATCTTGATTACTAGGTAATAATCAATTTTATTTTGAATTCTATCTAGCTTCAATAATAGTGCATCAAGTGTCGTGGTAGGATTAACATGAGAAATAAGGGGATGAGTATAAAGAGGATGATGGATAAGAGATAAAGATATAGCTTATCCGAGAGTGTATAGCTATTCTTTGAGGCGAGCTTAGCAATGCTAAGATATTTTACACTAGAGAGTCTGGTCTGATCACTTAGAGGAGGATGATATATCATGGAGACCTTATAAGACTATACCATAGTGGCCAGATCATACATGAAAACTAACCAGGATGGGGTAAGATAGATTATTGCTTGGATTCCATGACTATATTTTTATGATATTTTATTATGATCATGTCATGTGTTAGTTTGGGTAGTTTTAGGTGGCACCCAAACCATGACCTATATATTTGAGATCTGCATAGAGTGGTGCTAGGCTAGGAGACATTCATCATCCTAGCATCGACAAAATCTATTTTAGTGACTCAATGATGAGGATCATGATGCACCCCAACATTAGATTTGGATGATGTGGGCACCAATATAGGATATGAGAGATGGTGGACAAGAACATGACCTCCACAGGTATTTCCTTATGATCATTTTGCAAGTGATAATGGACCTCTTCCAAGTCCCAAAGATGAGAGAGGGGACGTGACCATGGATGTAGATACTACAAATGAGGATGAGAGGATATAGGACATAGAGGAGGATCAACTACGTATGGGAGAGGAGCTAGCAGAGGCCATGGATGCCCCTAAGGAGAGACTAACATCTTGTCCTTGCATCACTCGAGCACTAATAACAACTATAGTTGATACTTCATCCCATGAGTGTAGAGAGTGCAGTCGTGTTGCACTTACCACCCTTCCTACACATGTGAGGAGTCTTGATAGGGAAGTTACTTTATCCTATCGAGATCCTAATAGGCGGGTTGGAGATCCAAGTGATAATATGTGATTTATCTTTTAAGTTTTTGATTATGTATTTATTATGATATATAGTTATTTTACTTGTGTTATGTTTATTTCTTTACAGTGAGTACACAAGAGTGGCTAGACTTCTTTAGTTGAGTCACTGTAGAAATGACACCACCTATACCCCCACACTAGGCGACAAAAGTGGAGCATAGGCCACCACTTAATGTGGGGCACCATGCTAACCTTTTTGAGCCCTTAGCAAGGTGGAGGACAACTTTTGAAGATTCTATGAGGATAATTGAGGATTTTAGAGCTAGAGAGGAGTTTAGAGCTGCATAGGAGGAGCTTAGATCTACCTACAAAGAGCTCAGGACTACCTATGAGGAGCTTTAAGCCATCGGGTTCCTTTCAAGAGTGATGATTGGTTTTCATGTGATTGGAATTCAATAGGGTATAGACAAATATTGCTTTAGTGTGAGAAGATAGGGATCAGATAGATCAGGAGCATGTTGCCACTCTCATTCATGAGGGTATAAATTTAGGTCATGTTTAGGGTTTACATATGAGATCCATGAGCCTCTCATGATCCAATATCTCTCGACAAGAACCACCTATACTAGGCCTCAAGGAGTCTAGTAACCATAGGCCTCTCTCTATGTATTTATGTTTTATTATGCCACATTCTTTTTACTGTGGTGACCATGTATAGAAACCTTATGTTTTTTTATATATATGAGCATGTTTTTATGTTGTTTTGAATTAGATGTCAATGTGGTCTATTAAAAAATATATGTAATATTATTTAATAAATGTCTCCATGATCTAATGTTGTGTGATCTAACCTAAACACTTATGTTTACATAGATAGTGCATTTTGATTAAGTGAAATTTTGTTAAACTAAATTCCCTTATGATCTAATTTTAGAAATTAAATGTATGTAATGATCTAATTTAACATAAAACACATATAATTGAATGAATAACATGCACAAAAGAAATTAATAATTCAAAGTAATAAACAATTACTCAAGATAATTCAAGACACACCAAAAATGTTTGTCAAGAATGAAATAATGTGAGATAAAATAGAAAACTATCTACTTAATCTAACAACATGCTTTAACATACATACTATTCAAAATAATTGTTAAGTGTGATATCTACAAAAATACACAACATTTATAGGCTCTTTTACTAATGTACCATCCATTCCTATGAATGTATATGCTCCAAACCCATAACTTTCATCAATTACATAAGGGCCTAACCAATTCAGACTAAACTTTCCTTTTTACCCTGAGTGGCATTGACATTGCATTGATTTTCATATAACAACAAATCCCCTTTGTTAAATAAGTGAGGAATGACATTATCATTGTAACTATATAGGAGAAAATTTACACCCCTCACAAAAATTCCCCTTTTACACATCCTCACCTTAGAGAACCAAATCTGAAGGAAAAATTCCACGTCAGTTGGCCACTTGCCTTCCACTTGAAATCTATCCTTTGTGTTGGTAGAATAATATTTATCGAGGATGCACGTACGACACACAAATTTCCACGCAGAATGCTTACATCCTTGACAGATTCCTACATTCGAAGCTGGTAGAGGTGTTACACTTTTGATTGGGGTTGATTTGTAATGTACCTCTTTGACCAACCGACCTCGAAAATGGAAGATTCTCCCCTCTTCTCCTTCAAATTCATCCCTTTCTCATTCAACTCAGATCCTTTTGGGAAATCTCTAAGCAACAGATTGGCATTCTCTTAGCACTTCTAGTATTCTCTTCATCCTCAAGCAGCACTCCAACACTCCATTGTAGCAAAAACACTCTATCAACTTAGTAAAGAAAGTGTGAAGCAAGCCATCACAACATTGGCTTGAGGTTTTGCAACACCTCCCTTCATCATAGTCGAGGCTATGGTGATTGTTCAAGCCTTCTTTCTTCTCCTTTGGCTAGTGAGCTCTTGGTGGAGGTGGTAACATTTCGCTCCTTGCAATTTGGTTAAGTAGCTATTTAATATTTTGTAGTGTTATTTGTGTACCTTCTTTCTTTACTTATTTATCATACATTTCTCCCTCATTGCTATCTAGGTGTCCATGGAGGTGGAAGCACAAAAATGGGGGTCTAACTGAGGTAGACCCCTATATAGCACCAACAAATTTCTCCTCTTTCTTTTGTCTAGGTGGACGTGCTTTCAGAGCTAACTGGTGAACTGGTGCCTCGATGAGATTATCTTCATCACTCTAGCTCTCATATACTTACTTTACCATATTTGTTTGCACCTTTCCTACTTCATAATTTTGTTTTGTTCCTTTAGAAGTTACTAGCTAGGCCATTAGCTTGTTTTCTGATGGTTCATACTTGGTCCTTTGGTCATATGGATGCTAGTGCACCTGAGAGATGCCATCATGTTGCATTGTCATTCTAGAATCGTGCTTTCATCCTCGGGAAGAGAGCTACTTGAGGTATAGTGTTGAGCCCGAAAATTGGATCTCCTAGCCCCAGATTAGATTTCAAGTCTGCAAAGTGATTGAAGGACCTTATAGTCCTCATCATTCTTGACCCATATTTTAAAACATCCCTTTAGAGCGAGGTAAGTTAGGGAAGCCTTCTGCTCTTGTCTCTCCATGACTTGGGGCCTTGAATGTGATTGGTCCCCCTCTCTTACATTTTTGGTGAACCCGACGTGAACCATTTTGGTTCTCTTTAGCGATACTAAAATTTCCTTTCCTTATATTCTAGGAGTGTTGTAGGTGTGAATATTATGAAGCTCTCACTTGGCAATCCAACTTTTGACCCCTAGTATGTGTAGTTAGAAGGTCCCATAAGTGTTGCACAACGAAACCTTGATTGGGTCACTATCCTATCCTATAACCTTTGAGGGGCTCTATGAAAGTATCATCTAGTGTGTGTGATGGCCTCTTTTCTGCATCAACCTATCCCCTCTAAGTAGCCTATGAGTTGTGGTCCAAGTATAACCTTCACCTCGTAGGACCTATTGATGGGCTTCGATAGAGATGTGTCTCCTCTTTATATCCATCTGTGGATCAATGGGAACATTGTATTGGGTGTTCTTTTTGACCTGATGTCTTAGGTGAACATCATAACCAAGGAGATTATGTTAATTAAATTCTTGCACAAATATGAGACAATGCACCCATGAGCACCATCCATACACATAATAGACTTTCCATACCTCCCTTGGGTATTATTGTGTTGTCAATACTTGTCGGACTTAAGTCTGTGATCCTATTGTTTGACATAATCCCAGGGTCTGAACTCTTTAGAGTGAATCTGGGTATCCCCTAGTTAGTAGCTATGAATGCAGTTCCCTTGGTTGTGCAAAAATTCTTGAAATTCATTCATTGGGGGTTGGTGCATGTGATTCATGACACTGGTTATAAATCACCAGTCACACGTGGTAGCTACTCAGATTATTTTTGGCCTGTACCCATTGGTCCTCTTCCACCTAGGAAAGACCTCTTGTACTAGACATACCAAAAGTACAAGAAAGGGTGAGTAATACCAAAAGTGAGGTACCCTCCATTGCCTTATGTTATTTCACATAGGGCTTGCTTAAAAGCTGACAGTGATGCTGCCAAGGCTTGTAGAAGGGAAGAAGAGAAGCAGTCCCAATATATTCCTTCTTCCTCTTTCGTTGTTCAACTTGGTGCTCTCTCTTTCCCTGTTGTGGTGCCATCGGATCTTGTCTTGCACTTGTAGGAGAATCCTATGGTGCTTGCTTGGTGAATGCCTAAGCATCTTAAATTCAAGCTTCATGTTCTACCCATGGAGCCTAGGCCTGTTCGGTATGACAAAAAGAAAGGTCCCTATGGGAAATCTTCTATGTCTTATCCCCCACAACCTCCCACTGCTTCTGCTCCTAAGGTAGTAAATAGGAAGAGGCCCATTGTTGAGGCACTAGAGTTGATTCCCCCGCTATTTCTCAACCTACTCCTCCTGCTCCCATCTAGGAGTCCATCTCTCCACTGGAAATAGATATAGTATACACTCCCACGGCTGAGCAGGAGCCTTCTATCCCTTCATAGCTCCCGACCTCTAGCTCAAAGAGTCACATGAACCACTTTGTGCATGAGCGCAAGCACCAATGAAAGGCTCTTGTGGTTGAGCAGGCTACCTTGCAGAGGAAGGATGAGGAGATCAATGCCCCTATTTCAGGACCTCCTGTTGGATCCTCCTCTCTCCTCCCCTCTGCTTTTGTTCAATCAAACCTCGTATCACTCCTGGCTCCTATTGTGAGTGTGCCTAACTCCAAAAGGGTGCAGGTATTCATCACTCCTTTAGCTGAGCCACGCTTGTTGATGTCCCTTTCGAATGTCCCTCCTTTTTTGAAACCCGTAGATATGCTGAACACTTTAGTGGTATTTGTTGTGGTTTTCTCCTCCTCCTCTTCCTTTGTGCCTCTCACCTTGTCTATAGTGATTTCATACCCCCTGATGGAGCAGAAGGTAGAGGTTGGTACTTCTAGTAATGGAGGGCGTAGGACGATCCCACCTTCTCTAAAAGGTGGTCATGTGATAGCTTGTTCCATCCTAGTAACGAAGCTAGCTTCAGCTTCCCTTGAGTTTGTCACTACTCCCAAATCACTTGATGAGCCTAGTAGTGGATCTCAAGCACAACCCTTTCCATCCATTGAGGTACAACATGGCACTCTAGTAAAGTGCATGCCTAACTCTCTGAATGAAGTTCCAACCTTTTCAGTGATTTTTGTGAAGTCGTTGACCCTAGCTCCACAATAGCTTGGCAGAGAAGACCTTATGGGGCCTTCTTCCTTAGCCCTTATTGTGGGAGGGTTGGATGCTCATCCCCTTAATATTCCACCACTACAGGCTCATCCTCCTTCCCCTTATGATGATCTAGAGTGGGAAGCGGATGATCTCTTGGTCAATCAATGTTAGGTGGAGGCCCCTTCTTTATCTTTAGATTAGATGTGTGTGTGTCGTGATGTGTTCCCCGATGATCGCGCTATGTTTTCCTAGATGACCCTTGTCACCCTTGTTGGTGCTTGGGTATAGGCATGATTTTTTGTGTCGTAAACCTTCTTCTATTTGTATCATCTTTCTTTCATTTTTGTGTTTGAATTTTAGTGAATTGGAGACAATGCAAAGCGTTGGGGGCATTTAGGCTCCCCTTCCATATTGACCCATTTTTATTTATTTTTACTTTGTCTTCTCATGCATTCTACACATGGTTTGATATAGTAGGAGGTTGATGACAGTTCATTTATATAGTACTATTATACTTATATATATATATATTTATGAGCAGTTTTGACCTTGAAATATCAGATCACCCCTATGCCCTATGTTTATGTTTATTTCTCTTTCACTCTTTTCTTATCCTTCTCTCTTCTTTTCTTGAGTTTTCCCTCTCATGTGCGATAATGTCTTTTCTATAATGCCTTGATTTTCAGGAAAATGCATTCGTTGCCAACGAATCTTTGCAAAACCTTTTTGAAAAATTGCATTCTTGACTTCGACCCCTAACGAAACATGTTTCCTTCATTATGGGTTTGCAAAGAAAGAACTTGAGAACTTTCCTCTAAGGTGGAAGTGGCTTTTACCCTCCCCTCGTGAGGGGCACTTTCTTCCTTTCGAATTCCTTGATGAATTGAAAATCTTTCAAAAGGATTCCTTGATGATGAATCCATTTGAGAAGGAACATCTTTCTTGTACTTTCAAATAGTGCATCCCTCAAGTGGACCCCCTCTTTATGTTGGGTTTCCAAGGGATCCCCCTTGAAAGCATCATAATTTTTCAACAATCTGTGTGACTGTCCGTTTGATTGCCTATGTGGCTACTTTGTTCTTGAAATGCTTTATCTATGAGTAGACATGTTGCTTTATAGGTGCACTTGTAAAGCTGCTTTCCAAACTCGACTCTATGAAGTCCATTTCCTTTGGGTTTCCTCCATGCGAGAGATCTTAAGGGAGGCCTCCTTGCAGGTCTATAGATTTTTAAGGAACTCTTTCCTTTGGATTTCCTCCATGCAAGAGATCTTGGGGGACACCTCCTTATGGGTGTGTGGGCCTATAAGGTGCTTTCACCCGGGTTTCCTTCATCTGAGAGATCTTGAGGGATACCTTCTTGTAGGTTTATGGGCCTATAAGGTGCATACTTCATGGGGCTTCCTTCATGTGAGAGATTATGGGGGCTACCTCTTTGTAGGTTTGTGGGCTTGTGATATGCTTATATATTTCTTTGGGTTTCCTTCATGTGATAGATCTTGAGGGATACCTTCTTGTAGGTCTACGGGCCTATAAGACACTTTCATCCTGTGGAATTTTTCCATCATTGGTCTGATGGCCTTCGGTGTACCTTGTGTAGCTTCATAGTTCTGTAGGGCTATGGAGTCCTTTGTTCTGTCTTGCACTTTTGAGCTCATTGGATCATGGCCTGCTTCCTCAACGGTTTAGGTATATATTTCTAACCCTACCTACTCTTTGATCTACTTTATCAAAGAACTCATCATTATTTGTGCTCGCTAAAGTGGGGGAAAAATGTATAGGAGTGAATTTACACCCCTCACACAAATTCCCATTTTACACATCCTCACCTTAGAAAGCGAAATTTGAAGGAAAAATTCCACGTCAATTGGTTGCTTGCCTTCCACTTGGCATCTATTCTTTGTGTCAGTAGAAGAATATTTTTCAAGGACAAGCATGTGGTGCACATATGTTCATGCGTCATGCTTACATCCCTGACAGATTCCCGCATTTGAAGTTGGTAGAGGCGTTACACTTTCAGTTGGGGTCAATTTGTAGCATCACTCTTTGACCAATCGACCTCGAAAATGATAGATTCTCCCCTCTTCTCCTTCAAATTCATCCCTTTCTCATTCAACTTAGATCCTTTTGGGAAATCTCTAAGAAATAGATTTGCATTCTCTTAGCACTTCCAGTATTCTCTTCATCCTCAGGTAGCAGTCCAACACTCCATTGTAGTAACAACACTCTGTCAACTCCGTAAAGCAAGAGTGAAGCAAGCCATCACAATGTTGGCTTGAGGTTTTGCAACACCTCCCTTCATCATAGTCGAGGATATGGTGATTGTTCAAGCCTTCTTTCTCCTCCTTTGGCTAGTGAGCTCTTGGTGGAGGTGGTAAAATTTTGCTCCTCTCCTTTGCAATTTGGTTGAGTAGCTATTTATTGTTTTGTAGTGTTATTTGCATACCTTCTTTATTTACTTCTTTATCATACATTTCTCCCTCATTTCTATTTTGTTTTCCATGGAGGTGGAAACACTAGAATGGGGGTTTGATTAAGGTAAACCCCTATACAGCCCCAACAAATTTTCCCTCTTTCTTGTGTGCAAGTGGACGTGCTTTCAAAGCAAACTGGTGAACTAAAACCTCGGTGATATTATCTTTTTCACTCTAGCTCTCATATACTTACTTTACCATATCCGTTTGCACCTTTCCTAATTCCTAATTCTATTTTTTCCTTTAGAAGTTACTAGCTAGGCTGTCAGCTTGTTTTATGATGATTCATACTATATTTTTGGTCCTCTAGTCGTATAGATGCCAACACACCTGAGAGATGTCAATGTGCCACCCTGTCGTCCTAGAATCACACTTTCATCTTCAAGCAAAGAGCTACTTGATGTATAGTGTTGAACCCAAAAATTGGCTTGCCTAGCCCTAGATTAGATTTCGGATCTGTAGAGTGATTGAAGGACCTTAAAGTCCTCATCATTCTTGACCCCTATTTCAAAACATCCCTTTAGAATGAGGTAAGCTAGGGAAACCTTCCACTCATGGCTCTCCATGGGTACTTGAATGTGGTTGGTCCCCCTCTCTTACAGTAACTACACTACATTATTTTGGATAAGCTTGGAGATGCTCGAGAGAATTTATGCGTTGTTCATCAAGCATTTCAAGTTGTTGTAATTATTATTCTTTATAGTTGTTATCTTCAATAAGACCCCTAAGAGAAATTCTCAATGAAGGAATTTCTAACTCCAAGGGAATTATTGCATTTGCATCATAGACAAGCTTGTATGGTGTATTTCTTGCAGATGTTCGAATACTTGTGTGATAAGCTTGTAACACATAAGATAATTGAGTGTTCCAATCCTTGTTATGTTTACTTACTATTTTTTGCAATATTTGTTTGAGCATTTTATTTGTTGCTTCCACTTGACCGTTAGATTGTGGGTAATATGGTGTTGAAAAATGATGTTGAATGTGATATGTTTCGAATAATTTATTTACTTCATTATTCTTAAATGTTGTACCATTATCTGAAACTAATGTGGACAAAGACCAAATCTAGCAATAATGTTTTCCAAGATAAAGCGATAGATTGCATCAATAGTCATGGAGTGAAGAGGAATATATTATACCCACTTTGTGAAGTAATGTATTGTAATAATTATAAATGTATGTACAAAAGAGGAGGGAGGAGAAATATTTTCAATGTGATCCAAACCACGAATCGAAAATGGCCAAATAGGAACTTGGGCATGAAGTTCAAAAGAAGGAGCGTGAATCAAATTATTTTGCCAATTATTTTTCCATTTACTTGTGACATTTATTGACATGATTAAAAAATTCTTCCTCCATGTTTTTCCAATAGTTTCCTATGTGAATTAACTTTTAAACTAATGATCTTCCACCAAAATGCCCCTTGCAAGCACTCACATGAGCTTCCTCAAGAGCTATAACTATTTTTGTTTGTTTAAGACATTGAAGAAAAAGACCATTAAAGGATATTCTATATAAGATATCCGCTATGATTATATATCTAGTTGCATTTTTTTAAATATGAGCTCTTTTGTTTTTGAATACAAGCTCTTATGTTTTTAGTAGTAGGTTTAGGAAAGGTACCCTTTTTTAAATAATTGAATATCGGTGAGTACCACTCACTAGAGGCTTCAATATTAGCAACTAAATCATCTTTGATCTTATCATCTATGGATGGTTTTATGATTGTGTGAACTATGAATGTAAATTCCATGGAAGGATCCTTGAGAGAAACAAGGAAGCAACACTTGCCATTGCATCTGCATGTCAATTATCCTTTCATGGTGTAGTTTCAAAAAAATTGCTCCTTTACATTTTCACAATAACGTTTGGGTCCCTTAATAAATTGGACTTAATTAAGCCTCTAATTGGCCAAATTTTTCATCCAAAAGCCTAATTAATTGCAATTTCTAAAAGGGAAACTATGATGTAATTAATGCAATTATCATTTTTAACACCCTGAAATGAATAGGTCCTGGCAATTTAGGCCAGGACCCATTCGTCCTTGGGAAAGTGGGTCCACTTTAGTTGCTTAATTCAAAATTTTAATATGTTTTTGGTGGCATTTTTATGATCCTAAATTCAATTTTAAATGTTGACTTGTAATGTTTAATTTTTAGGAAATTAGAAAATTACCTATAAAAACAAGGTCTTTTTTATCAATTCAAATCCTAGAAGCAAGCTATATTTTCCGGAGATCAATTCCTAAAGCTAAGATTATTGTAAAAGGTGTTCAAGAGCATATTTCTCAATAATTTGTTTCAACATTCAAGATCTCAAGTATCATGTCAAAGTTATCAAGCATCATGCATGTTTTTGGAGCTAACATTGTGATGTAGGTTTCAAGCATTCAATTCAAGATTCAAGCATCAAGATCACATCATCAATCAAGCCATTTCATGCAAGATCAAAACCTTGGAGATATGTACTAAGTTTCAGTCCTTTAATGATCTCAAATCAAGGGTTTGGTGAGTTGCAACATAACAATTATTCATTCATCATTCCTTTCATGTTTCATTTCAAGGTTTAATTACCAAAATAGGTTTTGACCAAGGAAAACCCCCATTTACCAAAAAAAAAAAGAATTTCCCTCTTGTGTGTGTTGCAGATCTTAGGTTGAAGAAGGATTGAAGATCTATCAAAAGAGAAAAATTGCAAAAGTTGTCAACAATGGTATCAAGCCATGAAAACTCACTTTCTAAATTTATTTTTGAATTCTCGACTATGAAACCTAGATGAATTGGGAGTGAAAACCAAGGACTAGAGGACTATGAAAGAATATTTTCAACCCCTATAGAAAGACCCATTCGCCCTTGGGTGAATGAGTCTCAAGAGGACACTCAACACAACATTTTTTGTGATAGGTGCATAAAATCACACCCTTCTTAGATTTTTAGTTGCTTTCTAGATTATTTTGGATTAAGGTTTAATTTAGAGGTTTCTTGTTTTACATTGCATAATTGCATTAATTTTCTATTTTTCATTCATCTCTCAAAAGTGCATTTCAGGACAATTTACCTCATCCTCAGTTATAAGGAAAACAACAAGATCTCCACCAAGGTTGACTCACCTAAGGGTTGAAATTCAATCATGACCTAGGGTATCTCTTTTTCCTAATGAAATAAGGAAAATAGGTGCATCATACCCCCTTTGTTATCATTTTGATTCACCCACATTTTTCCTTTGTTTCATTTTGGTGAACCCGACGTACATCAATTTTTTTGAATTTGGAGTCCATTCAAACCCTAGATATAGGATTTAAATTAGTTTTCATTGCATTGAACTACTCTACATCTCATTTAGGGTTGTTAAAATTGCATTATTTTTCATCTCATTTAGTGTTTTAGGTTTGCATTTTGCATCCATTAAAATCTGAAAAATTCAAAAATTTGCATGCATATTACATTAATCTTGCATAGTACTTGCATATTAGTGTATGTTCAATCATTCATATTAATAAATTGAGTCAAAATTGCATTTCAAAAGGTGTCATATTTTTCATATTTTTATTCATTTCACTTGCATTTAGACACCAAAATTTGGAAAATTCAACCACTGAAAGCATAGTTTATAGTTTGAAATAGGAAAAACTAGCATTGAACTTTATACTCAAATTTAAATTTTTGCAACCCTTGGGATAAGACCCATTTTCCCTAGGGAAAATATGTCCCTATATAGGTGTTGTTTCAAACTTTTGGGCAGTGAATTTTGTCTCAATTTTCCTTCTTTTGATCTACTATTATATCTAGGTTTTAGTTTTAGAAATAAAAAAACCTATCATTGTTTATGTTAGGTTCAATTGGTCAAATTGAGTGCATTGTTCGAAAATCAAAATTGGCATTAAAAACATCATTTTCAATATCTTGCAATAAAAAATCAGAAAAACTTTATATATCAGATCTGAGAATTTGCATAAACATTCATCATGGACATGTGTATGGGCAATATATGGAAAACCTTAAGATCTTTGGTAGATGTTTCAAGTTTTGTTTTTGGTGAGGACCCTAATGTAATTGAGACTAATAATGAACCTTCACCTCCTAATTAATTTCCTCGTGAGTTGGATATCTTAAGTCAAGATGAAGATATGATGCAACAATTCATACAAGACTCCTTACACAACCCTGAGAACAATGCATCCTTTTATCCATTCATGCAAATACCACCTATAATCCCATCACTTGATATGTTCAACCTCTTAAATCTTGAAATGGAAGAAAAAAGAAAGCCTCAACCATCAATCATTAATGAAATTATTAACAAGGATAATAATGATACTCTTTTATCTTATGTTCATCAAGTTACTAATAGACCCATTAATTTAGAAGAGAGTTATGTTCAAGGCTTTAAGATCTTAAGAAAATAAGGATGTGACATAACAAATGAACATGAAATCCACAAACTATTAGAGAAAAAACCATCTGAGGATACCAAGGAGTTAGGATATCAAGATCTTCCCCCCTTACACATCTCCCAAGGGAAAAGATGTTCTCTTTCACAAGATCAAATAAAGAGACCATTTAATACCCCACAAGGATGATAGGATCACCATATATCCTCCTCCCCCATCTCCACCTTAGAAAATTTCCCAAAGAAGTAAGAAGTCTAAGCCATATAAGATCAAGGAAATTCCATTCTTACACACTACAACAAAGACTGAACAAAAAATGGAACAACTCTCCCATCTAGGATTGATTTACTTGCCACCTATCAAAGCAAACAAAAAAGGAAAGAGTACAAACATGAAGTACTATGCATTTCATAGAACTCTTAGGTATCTTACCAATGAGTGTCATCATTTACAATGATTGATATATGAAAATGATGTTATTAATGTAATTAACTAAAATCCATGCACTTTTCTCCTTGCCATGTGATAGTTGTAGGATCATAGCATACTCACTATTGCATGTAATAATTTATATATTTGAAGGATCAAATTCTCATCACTCATCTCGGGTCATCCTTGTCTTGCACTTAGTGGGGGCAAGGAGGTAGAGAGACTTGTCCTAGTTTGACACTTGTTGTTGTCCCTTTGTCTAGTTTTCCACCTTTCCCATATGACGAACAAGATTGGGATGTAGATGACCTACTGTAGGTTGACTCACATGTGCCATACTAGTCTTCTCTTTTTGTTCTTTGTGATTGCATGTGTGTAATGTGATCCCTTGTATAATGCTTCTTGGTGTGTCTTTAAATGTTTGTAAGCCTACTTTGGATGACCCTTTCCACTCTGTTGGTGTAAGGATACAAAGGAAGCTAATTTTTTGTGGAATTCTTCTATTGTATCTACATTCTTCTATTTGTCGAAATATTTTCTCTTGTGTTTTCCTTTTGGGGATGATGCAAGGCGTTGAGACATTCAGGTCTCTTCCATGTTGATCAAAAAGATTATGTCTTCTCTCTCTATGTGTCATTATTCCTTTGTGCTCATTTTTCCATGAGTTATTTGGTGAATGATGATAGTTATGAGCTCAATTCACTAGTACAAAAATAGCAATATATGATTAAAAAAATACTAAAAATTGCATATAAATGACCAAACATGATCACATGATCATTAGTAATTTATTTCCAGTCATTTATAATGTGACCAGATTGATGACTAAACCATTTTTATTCAATTATCAGTTGTTTTGATTGATCAATTTGGTAGTATATTTAGTCGTTGATTTCATCATTGATTGCTATAATCTGGTCACTTATTGGGTCATTTTTTATTCACTTATATATTTAGTCATTGATTGTTGTTTTTGATTAGTTAAGCAGGGAAATGGCCCTAGCCCAAATATCATAACAACATGAAAAGAATAGTAGGTGGAAGGAAACAACAAAAATAGGAAGCCCACCAAACTTCCCCCCTCCCACAAACAAAATGCTTAACCAATTCCCATACTATTAAACATCGCAGTTCTATCATAGTAATCCAAATACCTTAACCTAGCAATAGTAGCATCCATACCTATCCATCTAAGATACCTATTAGCATCTATCATAGAGTCACCAATTAAAATATAAGCAAAATTACAAAGATTTAAGTTCCAACACCAATGGCCATAACTAGAAGTAACAGTTCTAAAACATAAAGCTAGAATAACCATCATAATAAAAATTAAAAAAAGCAAAATGAAGCCACCATATTAAGCTTCCTCTATCAGCTTGCATGCGCTCATCAGGTCTTCAACCTGTCGTTCACTATGTCCTTCAACTCCATCTTGCCAGCCAAATCCATGCCTTCACCTACTACATTTTTCCTTTGCTACTTGTTGATTTTTCCCATACTATAAATAGTGGCCATAACTACCTTTTTCATGATAGCATCAACCACCAAGAAAAAACTCTTTATTGCTTCTTCTAAGATTTGAATTATGTTATCATTTCCTTATTCTTGCATATCCTTCTCAAGAACCTATAGTCTTTCCTCAATTATCTTCTTCATCTTATTCTTGAGGGCTTGAAGCTTGCTATCCTTATCTTTCTCTTGTATCCTATTTTCTAGGATTTGCAACCTCTCCTCCAACTTTGTAATTCTTTCATTCTCATTATCCTCAGCCTTTTCATCCTCTCTACTTGTATTCTCTTCCTTCTCCTGGTTCTCTAGGGAATTTCCATCATCTTCCTCCCAAGACACCTCATGTTGTGGCTCCTCAACAGTATCTTCATCACCATTACCACCCTCACTAACCACCTATGAATCATCCTCCTCATCCGAGTCTCCACCCAGACTATCAGGAATCTCTTCAATAGAGGAGTCATTAGCTTCCTGCCCTTTATTTTCCACACTATCATGTAGACTGTGGGTACTTTTCTCCTCTGGGCTTTGAAAATTCTTGTTGCTATCCTGACCTTTCGAAGCTGCCATAGCCAATCTCTTAGACCTCCTACCACTTGTGTTAGATCCTTCCATCTCATTATCATCAGGAATTATGATTGTATCTACCTCTTCCCCGAGTTCACATAGAAGTAACTTCCTCTTATTTTTAGCTCCCATCTCCATTGAGACGTCCTTTCATTTCTTTGGCGTAACCATAAGTAGGTCCTTTCATAAAGCAATATCAGGGCTTTGGAGTTTCTTATTGGATTTTTTAGGCATTGGGTGGGGATGATTTTCAAGAAGCTCAATTTTCACCGAGCTTTGAGGTTTTGGGTCTTCAATCATCTTGAGAGCGAGGATTTTTTGAGGAGTTTTAGATAACACAAATTTTCAAATAGCTCTTATGAGGCCCTAGTGTAAAGGTAGGATAGACCCATGATTAAGACTTTGGCTGAGGGAGGAGAATAAAAAGAAAGGTAGATTGATTTTTTCCTGGTGTCTTATGTGGTTGAGGATTAAAAAGTGATATCCATGGACGAACT
The DNA here is from genome assembly GCA_007115665.2 of Sequoiadendron giganteum. Taxonomy (NCBI): domain Eukaryota; kingdom Viridiplantae; phylum Streptophyta; class Pinopsida; order Cupressales; family Cupressaceae; genus Sequoiadendron; species Sequoiadendron giganteum. The sequence goes on along the minus strand of CM021103.1, from coordinate 344,991,706 downwards.
AGTAGTGACCTTCAAGGGTAATATACTTCATTACTATAAAACAAACGTTATGATAAGGAGGCAACAATTTAACCATAGAATAACCATTTTGGAACCTTTATGGTTTTTCTTTTCCTTAATTTTTTTTATCAAAATAGTCTTGATACTTACCATTGCTTATCTTAGCAACCTTTATTCCTTCATAAGCTAGGTGCATCGCTTCCACAATCAGCTTCACATCCACCTTGAACTGGAGCCCACCAAGATTCAATTTGCCATCTCTCCAAGCATTGGTGAACTTATAGCTGAGTCTATTGTTATGACCCTCCATAGTAGCAAAATATAGAGTGAAACCTGCCTGCTCAAATAAACCCAGGAGCTCCTCATTGTTGCAAAGCAAGTCATATCTGTGAGGTTTTTTTTGTTTTCTAGGGCCTCCCATGGTTCTATTAGAGCTATTGTAGTTTCTGGGAACAAGAAGGAAATCACTTCTATTTCCTTCGACGTCCTCAACACTAGCACTAGGTAAATCCACACTCTTTGTTCTAATGGTGATTATGTTGTTATTCATTTGAAAAGAAAATGACTTAGGGTTATTTTTTCGATGGAAAGAAGAGATCACACCTCGATTACCACCTTTTTGATTATCATCATTATTTCTAATGATATATCCACCTCCTTTTCTCGCAATGATCACACTTCTTTTATTCTTTATTTTATTATTTTTACATACGCAAATCCATCTGTCACATCGAAGATCAGACTCAAGATTTTTACCCATGTGATTTAAATCCCCATTTAAATCAATCTTGTCAAGGTACAGACTTATGTCGTATGCTCATCCTTTCCATCTTTGGCCTTTCCTTTTATCGAGATTTGGCAATCCCTTCACATCGTGCCTCTGCCACTAGCCAGTCATCTTGCCAACCTATCTCCATGTGGTTCCCATCCTTGTAAGCCTTCTTATCATATCATTCAACTTGCTAGATTTCATCTGTAGGGTCCACATCCTCATAGGATTTCTCATCCCAACACTTTTATTGATAATTAAGATTCCCATCCTCATAATTATTTACTTGGGTATTTTTCTGGTGTCTATCCATAGTAAGGGATTCCTTGATATGATTAGGCAGATTATAGAAGTCCCAATTTATTAAAGTTTCTTGATTAACACCCAGATTGGCCATCGCATCCACCTCTTTATTTCCTTCCCTCAAGGTGTGGTATATTTTAACACATTGAATCTCTTGCAACATGCTTCTGTAATCATCCAATAGATCTCTAATTTCTGAAGGAATATTTGCCCCATTATTGAGATGATCAACTATCAATTTTGAGTCTCCTTCTCTAATTACCTTCCTATATCACTCCTCTTTTAGAAGTCTAATTCCTATCCAAAGAATAGATGCCTTAGTGAAGTTTTTCATTGTCGTTCCTAAGAATTTGATGTATCCGGTCAGATAAGCACCCTTATCATTCCTTATTACTCCACCTACCACAACCCATCCAAGATTACCTTTTGAGCAACCATCAAAGTTTCATTTAACCCATCCTAGTTCTATGGGGCTCTAGATAGTATTCCTTCTAATAAGATATTTTTTCAAGTTTACATTATGTAAGTCATGAGAAATCTCCCATTGTTGTTTTATGCTCAGCTCTTACTGAGTAGGCTATTTCTTAGCCTTATTGTACATGCAACTTTCCATATTTTCCTAAATTTTCATTTTAAAAATTAAACAAAGCTCCTTACTAGTTCTTGCACTGTCCCTAAACACCCTATTATTTCACTCCTTCCATAGGCCCCAAGTCAGAAATGAGGGAATTTGTCCCCATAGATCACAAATAATATTGTGGTAGAAAGGGAAAAAGCTCCATCCTTCAACAAACATTTAGATATTGGCAGGAAAGACCCATTCCACTTTTAGAATATTGAGAAAGAAACCCCATACTTCATGGGCATAAGAACATTGAAAAAAAAAATGCATAATAGATTCCTCTTCTTCATTACAAAGACTACATTTGTTGACTAGGTACCAACCTCTTTTCTTTATGTTGTCTATAGTGAGGATTTTACCATGAATAACCATCCACCAAAAGCAATTAATTTTTGGTATAAGATTCTTCTTGCAAAATTTTAGCCAGTCAAAAGGTCCAAGAGCTTGCGTTTTTTGAATTATGGAGTCATAGGCAGATTTAATTGAGAACTTGTCATTGGAATTTTGTCCAAATCCACTCATCCTTTCTATTTCTTGAGAAGAGCTCATGATTCCTTATTTGTTTCATCAACAGGTCAATAGCATCATCCCAATTCTGTTGTCTACTTCCCCTGAGAACAACATTATTTAGGTAGTCTTTGAAGTTTTTACATCTAGGTCGCAAACCTTCCCACACAAGGTAATTAGAGACTTTTTTACCAATGTCTCTTTTTAGTCTTATGCTGATTTTTTGGAGATCACTAGAGGCCGACAAAGGGGTCGGAGTAGGCTAGGGATCATCCCATAAATCCTTGTTTACCCCATTACCAATCCTCATTTTGACACCTCTAGTCAACACTTCTCTAGTCTTAAGGAGATTATTCCAAAACATAGACCCATGCGAGAGCTCCTTCTTCCTAAGAAAAAAAAAAGTATCCTTATTCTTGAGATACTTATCCTTAAGAATAATAGGCCAATATTTTTCATTTTCCACGAGGAACCAACCCGATTTCACAACCAAAGCCTTGTTGAACAATTTCAATCTTCTAATTCCCAGCCCTCCATCTTTCTTTGAGTCACACACCTTATCCCATTTGATGAGAGTCATTCTTTTCTTTTCCTCCACTCCTAACCATAAAAATATTCTTTGAATTGTTTCAATCCTCTTAGAAATATAAGCACCTATATTAAACATAGAGAGATAATACACTGAAATGTTCTGATGAGAAGCTTTCAAAAGCTGATTTTTTCCTACCAAGCTCAATAATTTTCCCTTCCAGCCAGCCATTTTTTCCTAGACTTTCTACACAATATAGTTCCAATAGTTGTTGTTTATATTTCTAGAGAAAAGAGGTAGGCCTAGGTAGGTAGCAAGAAACTCCACTTCCTGATACCCCATAATCCATATCACTCTTTTTTTCACAAGAAGACTAGTATTAAAAAATAGATTTTTCTTTTTTGGTAATTTTTACATTGTCTAGATAAATCAACATATTTGTCTAGAATAGTTTTCCACTGATTAGCCTCAACCACTGAGGCCTCCCCCATGAGAATGGTATCATCAAAAAATTGTTGATGTGATGCCATGGGTAAAGAGGAGGCATCACAAGATCCTTTCAGAGCATTGAAATTAAGTTGTTTTTGTATGTTGTGGCCAAGAGCCTCTGCCACAATGACAAATAGGTAGGGGGATAAGGGGTCTCCCTATCTTAGCCCCCTACTAGGAGAGAAAAACTATGGGCAATACCATTTACCAGGACCGAATATATAATGACACAAGTTTTAATCAAATTAAGAAATTTACCAGTGAAGCCAAATTTTTCTTTTTCCAAAACAACAAATAAAAAATTACATGAAACCCTATCATAGGCTTTAGAGATTTATAATTTCAAGACCATGCTTGGATTTTTTTCTATAGTCCATAGAGTACAGGATCTCATGAGAATATATGGTTGCATCCAAAATTTGTCTACCCTGAACAAAGCCTTTTTGATTAATAGCTATCATCTTTCGCAAGACAAGTTTCGACCTATTGACAATGATTTTGGAGAAAATATTATAAGCATTTTGCATAGACTTATAGGTCTATAATCATTCATTCAAGAAAATTAATTTTTCTTAGAGACCAGGGCCAAAAAATTAGTATTCATCCGATTCAAGAGTCTACCCAATCTAAATAAATGTCTAACAACATTGAAAAGGTTTATAGATACAGTCTCCTAGTAGACTTGGAAGAAGCTGGGAGGGAACCCATCAGGTCTAGGAGCTTTATAAGCTCCAAAAGAGAAAACAACATCCTTTACTTCTTTCATAGTGATATTCTTGGTTAAATCTTTCAAGTCTTCCTCATTGATAACATTAGGTATAACCTACAAGAACTCCTCCAAATCTAGATTGTCGACCCTTGGAAGCTCTGTATAATTTGAAAAGAAGGAAACATTACCTCATTTTCTATTTCATTTTTCCCTTCTAGTTTGATGCCATTAGAATCAATGAGATATATGATCCTATTTCTTCCCCTATGCATCATAAAATATTGGTGAAAAAACTTAGTATTTTGATCCCCCTCCTTAAGCCACTAAATCCTTGATTTTCGTTTCCAATAAATTTCCTCCTTGCTTACTTTGTGCCATTGGGTTCTGAGCTCCCTTTCCTTAATCTAGATCTCTTCATTATAGTTTCCTACCTCCATTAGGTGTTGGACTTCCTTAATTTTCACTATGAGGTCCCTCTTAGTAGTAAAGATGTTCCCAAAGGTTTATTTGTTCCATCCTCTAACCCTTTCCTTAATTCTTTTCAGCTTTTGTGTTAGCTTAAACATTGGAGGGCCAACACAAGGTTCCAACATTCTTCAATAAGAGATTTAAAGTTTGGATGAAGGGACCACATGATTTCATACCTGAAGGGGTACAAGTTTTTAATCACCCTATCACCCCATTCCAGAAAAAGAGCACTGTGATCAAAACCCGTTCTAGGTAAGGTGGTAAAAGAGATATTTTGCATAATGCTCTAGTTAGAGGAGATAAAAAACTATCCAATTTAACTTGGATTAGTTGATTTCCTTGCCTTTTATTAGTCTAAGTGAAGTGGGAACTAGTAAGAGGGACATATATTAGCCCCACCTAATCAAGAAATCTTGCAAGATCAATCATACTCTCATAGTAGTTGGTAAGGCCTCTTTTTTTATCAGATGGGTACAGTGGGGAGTAAAAATCACCTCCAAGCATCCATATTTCATCCTTTCTATTGGAGATAATTCCATCCAACAAATTCCATAAATCTAGCCTGTCCAACCTTGAATTAGAACTATATATATTCCCCAAATTCCATTTAATGGAGGAATCACCATCCTATATCCCAATCAAGAGACTATTCATATTCTTAAATTTCAACTTACCACTAAACCTGGATGAGTTCCAAAAAGTAGCAATCCCTCCAGAAGCTCCCTTTGCTTCACTGACTTCATATCCAACACCAGGCCAAATCCACTTCAGGGTTTTCTCAAAGCTTTCCTTTTTCATTTTAGTTTCCTAGATTAAGAGGATATCAGGTTTCACCTCCACCAAGTACGCCTTTAGCACATGTTGTTTATATGGTCCGTTAAAACCCCTTACATTCCAAGAAAAAATATTCATAACCACCAAGAACAAAGGAGTAGTATCAGGATGATACTCCCCAAATGGGAGGTCTACCTCCCTTATTTCCTTTTCATTTTGTTCCCTACCAAAGAATCAAGGGTCTTATGTTTCCTTGTTTCCACATCTTTTGTTGTTTCTTTGATTCTTGTTTCTTTCGATTGGGGTCTACCAAATTTGCTATTTCCTCCCACATCTAGCTTTTTCTTTTTTTGTGACTTGGTATTTATCCATCCTTTATCATCTTTGCTTTGTGATGTTCCCTCCTCCTCTAAGAAAGGAGCCTGGTCATCCTGAGTAGGAGTAAAAAACTTTTCATTTTGGTTTATAATTTCCCCTTCCTCCAAAACATTATTTTGTTGCTCTTCCTGAGGAGTTGGAGGTGAATCTATTTCCTTGTTTTCCTTTCCTTTATTTAAATCCAGAAGTTTCTCTAAAGTTAGCGGTGTGGGTGGTTCATCCGCTGCTTCCAAAAATAGCCTTTCTAGATTATCTTTGGAACCATCCTTTGTTGGAGAAGTATCATTCATCTTCTTTTCTTGTTCTGGGTTAAAGGCTTCTTTTGTGAGTAATAGCTCTTCATTGGGTCTTGAGGATTCAGGTTCCTCTGAGCTACTTTGCAAATTCTTTAGAGGAGCATCCACTTGTGTTTTAATTTGGAGAGTCTTAGACTCAAGAGGAGCTATTTTACAAGCATCTTGTATGTGCCAAATTTTTTTACATCCCTGACAAAACACTGTAGCCCTCTCATATTCTAGAGGCTGGACCCATTTTCCAAACTTGGATTTTAAGGTAACAGAAGTGGGTAGGACTGTATTAAGCCCTATGTTAACATAGATTCTTGCGTAGACTAATCTGGCTTTAAGAAGAGTAATTTTTTCTATGATGACCAAAGAACCAAAGGAGTAAGCTATTCCCTTAAAAATCTTCTGGTGCTAGAACTCAAGTGGTAGCTGAGGGAGCCCAACCCAAGTTGGAGCAACTTTCCCTAAATCAGCAGAGGCATCAAACCCTGGTTTCCACTTTCATAAGGACAAAGTATTTTTAAAGCCACTATCAAAAGCCCACGGTCCACCAGTAAGGACTTTTAGAATATCCTCAGGGATAACAAAGGTAAACAGAAACAAACCCTTAGGCATATCACTTATAGAAATGCTAACTTTAATTTTCCAAGTGTGAGAGGCCCATTTTTGTACTTGGTCTATATTGGGTCATCCAATGAAGAATTTCCTACCAAGGACAACTTTAAACCCTCCATAACATCATTCAAGATTACATCTGGGACATCCACTTCATCCCCCACCACAATATAAAAATTCGACATAGATTTATGATGTGTCCTTGTTGAAGTTTGACTTCCAACAAGATGCTCCACATGGGAGGCCATATGGGCATCTGTTCCTAAAAAGGTCTTGGCTTTAGGAGAAAAAAAAAGGTTGTTCAAACCCCCAAACAATGGAATATGTTCAGAGCACAAGGAAATTTTAGTTCTCCCGCACGGAGAGGCAAGGTGACTCTCGGAAACAACAGTCTACTTTGGTGGGGGAGCCTCCATGGGGCCCCCTCTAGGCTAATTTATGTCCATTAGTAGTGTATTTAGTCATTAATTTAAATCATCCTTTTGATCAATTTGGTAGTATGTTTAGTTATTTTTATTTATTGTTCACTAATTTTTGTCAATTGGTAGTATATTTAGTCAATTTAATTATTAATTGATGTCAATTAGTAGTATATTTAGTCATTTTAATTGACTGATATTTGAGGATTTAAACATAAAACACAAAAATACACATCAACCATCAATTGCACACAATAAGATAGCCATTGAGAAGGCAACATCATTGAAATTTATTAAAAGAAAGGTGTTCTTATAGCTTGCACAAGTCTGAAATTACAATTTTTATTTTTAGTCACAAGATTAAAAATCTAAGTTACAATGCACCAAATGAAAATAAATAAACTTCTCCAAAAAAATTCTACAATGATGGAAACACATGCTTGGAACCCTTCAATGCGAGCATATGCCCCTTCCATCTCTTAAAACTTCTACAACATGGGAAATATTCCTGGAGAAAGCTATAACGTGTAGAATCCAAGAATGAGAGTGTTGATTGCATCCCATTTATGAAGCTCTCTCCTTCAATGCAGTCAATAATAACCCTACAATATTTCATCCTTTATATGGAACATGACATTTGTTATGAGCAACGGGGTGCTGCCTTTTCCACCATGAATGAAGTTGTTCCTCAATACAACCAACAAAACTACTATTAGTCTCAATTTAGAAAGAATAAAAGTGCATTGTATATTGCAAGTTTACAAAAGTAGGTCGAAACACAACAAAAAGATAAATGAATTAAAAAAATGTACGAGCTAGATCACATCCAAAAACATGGGAGAGCCATGCAAAATTGGAGAAATTGAATTGGAAAATAAAGGCAGTAGTTTATTTTCAAACTCAAGAATTTTACTTAATGTTGTGGAATAGAAGAAAAACTTATCATTTATCCACCACCATAGTGAAAGTTTAGCAATTGCATTTGGTTTTTTAAACATGGTCCCTGGTAGAACTATTAGATTTGTTAAGAACCTTTGAGTATGTTCTGATTTTCACACTACAACAATATAAGAAAACAAATATTAGAGTTGGATTCAACAAGATTTTTACACTACAACAATATGAGAAAACATGGCTTGTGGTAAGAGAAATTGTTCTAATTCAACAAGATTTTCACACTGCAACAATATGAGAAAATAAATAATTTGCAAGAAAAGATCCCTTTGTTTGAAAAATATTGGAAGCCAAGACAATGTCATGGCTAGCTCCATAAAATCATTAAACATCAAAAATATGAGTGAGTAAAAAAGAGCTCCCAGATAATAATTTCCATACTCCAATTCAAATTTCATGTGTCTCTGAAGGAAGACAGTCATTGTGATCAATGCCATTACAAGAAGCTACAATGGAAGACTGATAAAGAAATGAATTAGTTGTTCATCCAAGCTCTATGCAAGCTTACCAAATACAGTGGATTTCATCAAATTCACTCTTATTTTCAACATATTATAACCTACCATGTAAAAAGAATGTTTAAATGGTAAGATTTCTAAAACTATAGAATATTCTTTATTTTAGAAAAACCTAAAATTAGGTGATAAAAATTATAAAATACAATCTCTTAAATCATTATAAATAAATAATTGAAGTCTTATGGCACTACAAAAAAATAAAATGCGGGTTCTGAGATTCTGACTATATTTTGAAATATTGTGAATGACTTATGATATACAATAGATACATCTTCAAACACATTATTCATATGTATAAGGCATAAAACACTCTTTTTGAAAGTGGATACCTTGGCTATAAGCTAGAATATGAAGAGTAGAGAACCTACTTGTGCAGCCTTGAATATATAAACAAATGAGTTTCACTTCATAAGTAGCCATTCTCGATCAAAACATGTCTTGAACAAATCTCATTTCCTATATGAGTATTTGATGAAAGATAGAGCATCCTTGTGGCTTTTGGACTTATCATAAGGTTTCAACAATTGTTTTGATAACCCATGCACAACATGAAATTGATTGAATCTCTAAGAAAACTACTCTACTGTAAAGTATACATATAGATTTTCCCTATTGTACCAATACTGTTCTTGATCCTTTCGAGAGGTAACCTGTAGTTTCATACAAATAGATTTAGATAACTGGTATGATGTCAGAATCATGAAAATAACATGTAAATGGATATATATTTACCTCTTGGATAAATTCTATAGTTTCCTTCCATTCAGGGCACTTGAAGCCATAGTTCTCAAAGAACTCTAGAGCATGATCACGAGGCCCATGGTACACTATCTTCCCTTTTGACATTAAAATGATGTCGTTAAAGTGATTAAATGTCTCGAGTGCTAGTTGGAGGAGTGAAATCAATATAGTTGCCTTCATAACGTGGGCAAAGTGTTGAATGCACTTCACAATCTGAAATGTAGTGGAACTATCCAAGCGACTTGATATATCATCTATGAAGAGAGTTTTCATTGGAGGTACAATCATTTCTCCTAGACATGTTATGGATGATAATAAATTTGAGACACTAAAAAACTATGAAATGAGTTCCAAAAGACTAAGTGAGAGGCAAAATTACATCCATTACCAGTTGTTACCCTTTATCTTTTCCCTCCTAAAATTCCTCGTAGCATAGACAAGGCAAGTTGAATGTTTCAAATAATGCCTCAAAGAAATGTGATATTTGATTTACCATCATACCACACATTTATTGCTTGGCCTTCATAGTAATGTAGGATGTTACTACCACACCACACCATGTTTTCTTGTCTCTTGCAGTGATGCAGAAGGCTCTGCTATGATACCACATTGGCTCTAGGGACCTCTTGCAATGATGCGGGTAACCTCCCGCCTCTTGTAATATTCCATATTTCTACGCATCTCTCTATCAAGTTTTTGATTTACTCTTAACTCTACAAGTCTCTCTTACCTTTCACATAATGAAATCACTTTGATATTATAAATTTTTGAAGTTTTCAAATCTTGAGTAGTATTCAGGTAGCATAAATTCATGCAAACAAAAATTTAAATCTCAAATGCTCCATGTTTTTACTCAAATGTCTTTAAAAGACTTACCGACCAATTAGTTGCATAGATAACATAACATTGTTGCTCTACCTCTCATCCAATAACTATAGATAGACATCCTTGACTATTTAGAAAATCTATTCCAAAAAAAGAAAGTAATCATGAAAATAATATGATAAACATATTCTGAGATCTTTGGATTGATGAGAAAAAATTGCTTCACACTAACTCTTCTGCTAGCTTGCACAATGTTAGAATTTGAACCTTGTATACTACCACATGATTCCTATGGGATACACAATTTCATCAACAATGTTGATAGAAGCAAAATGATGGTAAGGAAGTGGGAAATAAAAAATGGATTTTTTTTTAAATTTTAGAAAAATAATTATTTTTAGTGATAGTGCATAAATAAGCCACCTGACTAAAGTAATGGTGAAGAAAAATTTCCTTAACAATTCCACACATCCATAAAATTAGAGAAAATTGATCATTACCTAAAAAATTATGTATTTTATGAGTAAACATCAAAGTTACAAACACTTTAAAAATGCATAACCCTTAAATAAGTGCAAGTAATAAATTTTAAAGAAGAAACCTTATTGTAAAACCATTTAGTCCAAGAAGGTGCTTGACAAAGAGGGGTTATTAGGATAAGCCCAAGTATTCATTCTCTATATTTCAACTACATAAAAGCAAATGATTTTCTACTCATAATACAAGTGTATGACAAACAATGACAACATAAGCCTAGCATGTGAACCAAATAAGAGTAGTAATCAATGAAGGGTAAGAAACATGGCTAATCACTATATGTATTAAATATAAATTAACTAGAATCTATTAGGACTTCACCCACTGCAAACAACATGAGAATGTAAGCCCTTATAGTAACTCCCATACATATTACTCCTTGAAGACTATAAAAAAAAGTATAGAAATAAGAATGCCAAACAACTCATTTATTCCCTGAATTGAATAATAAACAAAACCTACAATATTTTATAGAGAAGGACTGAAAGTGTACCCAAAGTAATCAAGCACTTCAATAAACTACTCTACCAGATCATCAATAGTAGGTATAGCAACATCAAAAGAAATATCAGCCACTCCCAAGTACAAGAACTCTTGACAAAATGAAAAAAATAGCATGGCATGAGAAAAACTTTAAGAATTAACCAATCAGAAGATGATTTTAAAAAAAATAGTTTTAAGAGAATTTGTTTGAATTACATCCATTACTACTACTCATTCAACATTGGATATTTAAAGATGATATAAATGGTCATAATTATGTCGAGAGGCGTAACCCTAGAATGGCAACAACACCTATAGGAGGCTAGTGAATGCAATGGTCTAAGAAAAAAGAAATGATTTGTATTCTGCTAGTTTTTAACAAGAAGAAGCTGAAAATTTTCACTGGTAGTAGATCCGACATTTCATCTCGATTAGCTACAGTTTAGTTTGGTAGGCAGTGACTAGTTGGCATCAGCTCATAACCGACATAAGTTGAAGAGTCTATTTGGGTAGACTCATAACCGACAAAAGCTGAAGAGTCTATTTATCTATTTAAAAAAAAATAACATATTTTTTTCCACGGAGCTCTTGATCTCTGCTATGACCTTGTAAAGAGCAGAACTCTTTAAAACAAATAACGACAACACTTTAAATAAAATCATTTATATTCAAAATAAAGTCATCATCTCATTCATTTAGACATCAAAGAACTAGTCGAATAGAAAAATGACATAAAGTCGATAAGATAAGTTCATATACAAATCCAATATGAATACATACAAGTGTCGTATTACATAATTTTGATTCTAAATATAGTAGATGATAATATTATCACTTACAAATCAAGACTTAGGCATTCAGTCGCCTTAAGCTCTTCATTACATAATAAAGAATACATAAAGCATAAAAGAAGATGTCATCCGTTGATCTTACATCCAAAAGAAAATCTTCAATAAAGAAGATGAGAACAAGGATCAAATGCTTTTTCCACCCAACCTCGAAGCTTACACTTCCCCAAAATTCCTTAGTCAATCAAGAAATACCCGACCTTACAAGAATCGCTTAGCAAGAAGCAGTCTACGAGCAAGATGGAATCTAGTGCATGCCTAGTATAACTAGTAAAACCACAAGCATTTTCATTTTTCTAAATAATTTAAGAAACAAGCAAGTTCGATACTAGGATATGGTAGAGAGTTCAATAAATCCATCTGTTTCAATGGTCCTTAAGTTACTTGGCCAAGTAAAATGTCATGCACGACAAATAAAACAGTTTTGGAAAAGCAAAACTACACTCTCTATTACCCATATTTGACACCCATCCTAGAAGGTAACTTTCCCAAAAACATAACATGCAGAGTCATCTATCAATCGTGCATGGTCTAAAAAGTCAAATACAATCTTTTATAAACAATAAATCTGAAAACTTGTTTGAAGTGAAAATAGTTAAAAAGTCATTTCTTTTCCATTGTTTAAATCCATAAAAGACATAAAATTAATAATTTAAATTGAGTAAATTAAATAATCAAGAATAATGAAGGTGTATCTCTAGTATGCAAGTTAATTACATATAAAAATAGTCATAAAAGAGAACACATTCATTCATTATTGTACTCATCTATTTAATACTATTTCTAGTTTGTTTTTGTTGTTTCTAAGTAAATCATAGTTAAATTTAAAAGATTTAGTTTCTGTTAACATAATTTTGTAAAATAAATAAATAATTATTCAAACAAATTTAAATAAACTCATTTTTATTTTTGTTTTGACTGTTTTGTTTTAATGACAAAAAATCAATGTTTTAAATACCTCTGTTTCGAAAATAGTGTTGAATTTTGAAGTTATTCCATCAAATATTTTCTGTCTAAATTCTTGTCCAAACAATTTCAACTACAATTTTTTGTTAAAAAAAGTAATAAATTATTCTGTTTAAGATCATTTCTGAATCTAAATTTAAAAGTTGTTTTTGTTTTGAAAATTCTCCCTAAATTTAATCAACTATTTTATTTGTGATTTCAATCAGAATTTTCCTAAAAATATTTTGGTTCTAAATTCATCACTATTCTGGAAATTGAATAAAAATACTCTCAATTTGATATTTAAAGGATTAACAAAATTCTCATTAACAAAAAAATCTTTATTAGGTTTCAAGATCTATGACAAATAAAATTGCATTCCAATTCAATCTATTAATAATTCATTTAGTTTATTCAAGATCCTACCTAGTAAATTCAAATTTTGGAAATGATTGTTGTTTGCTTCCTCTATAAATTTCCAAAGCTTGTTAGTTTCTCCATGAATCTCCTTGGAGTTTCTTCTCTATATTTTATCTCTTATCTCTTGCTAGATACTCTCCTCTCCTTTCCTTTTTACCCTACCTCATACTATCTTCCTTCCTATATTTCCTGTGAAATAAGGAAAGGAAAATTTAAATTTTGTGTTTATGGAATTCCTTGATGGCCGCGCCTATTCTTCCAACCTTCCCATGTGTGGGATGTGAGCATGTATGAAGAGAACCAGTCCCTTGGGCTGTGTGTTTTTGGAAATTCTTCTCTTTTGCTGCGTGGAAGATAAGTGAATGGGGATCCTTGGGAGGCCGCGTGTTTTCTTGTGGCAGATCCCTACTTGGCGCATGAGGAGACTGCCCTTTGTTGTTGCATGGGTGAATGGTGTAGAGGTCTTGTGCACCTTTTAGTAGCCTCTACGCACGTCTTAGCAACCTCCTTTACTGGCTGCGTAGGTAGTAAGTGAGGCTTCCTCTCTGCTTGTGCATGAAAGGATGGACTGGCCACACCTGCCCTATCTGCCTCTATGTGGGGTGTGTGAGGAAAGCCTTCCTCTATATGCCTTCTCTCTACTACTGGCTGTTTGGATAGGTACGATCAAAACCAAATAGCAATACAAACCAAAAATTCCTCTTCTCAATTTTTCTCTATCATATTTTGTTTTTTTGCTTAAGAACAAGTAAAAATGAATTTTTCTATGTGTCCAATTTCTAATTTCTCCAGAATATGATTCTTCTTTCATGCATTCATTAAATCAAGAAATGAGATCCACTATTATAGATTGATCTCCAGATCAATTTTATAACTCTCAGCTCAGAATTTTGATTGCTTCTTCTTTAATTGAAGATATTTTTCTTCAGCTTGTTAAACTGAAGTTTTGAATGCCAATTTTCAATTTATGGATGTTTGTTTTCTATTTCTTTTCAATTTTGTTTTCAATGACACAATTTAAGATATTTGTTAATTTCGTCATTTAAATATTTTCCTATTTTATAATTTTCAAATTAAAAACAAATAGCTTTAAAACACAATTTTTTATTTATTATATTTTATTAAATTTCGAAATAAACTCTATTTCATTATATTTTAAAAATGCAAGCAAAAATATTTCAAACAATGATAAAATATAGACTTACATAATTCAATTATTTAAATAAGATTTATTTTCTCACAATTTTGAGAAATACAATTAAAACTTGATTTAAAACTTACAAACATGATAAACACAAAATGCATTAAAAACATTACCTAAGTGAGTGTGTGAGATTATGTATTACTTATAAACTTCAATTGGCTAAACAACTCTACCTGATCATTGTTCTCGCCTTCAATCACGTTCACTTGTTCTTGCGTTCACTTGCACTCGATTTTACATTAGCAATGACAAACCCCGAAATTAATATAAATGCATTTAAATTTCAATTCCATTTAAATTTGAATTTGAATTTAACTTTCATTAAAATAATCATTTAATTTCAATTTAAATAGCGAAATCATGATTACTAATTGCATTTAATTAATCAAATGAAATCTATACATGACAGACCTTCTCGCCAGTCCCACACAGTTTCCACTGGTGACACTCGTGACATTTCTCTTTAGTTCAATGTTCTTTTCAATCTACATATTCTTCAACTATACCTCAGGTCTGAACTACTATTTTTAGCTTAAATTTTTGATAGAAAAGCACATTTTACCTATTATTTTTTTCTCAAATGTCAGCTTGAAATGGTGCAAGCAAGGAGTTGTGACTTGATCACTAGCATATTTGCATACATTTGCATCATATTTTAATATAATTTGATGTAGGCCTCTCAGGAATGAGAATTTCCCACTCCGTCGGAGCATCAAATATCATGAATAAAGATGTGAATTCAATATTTGAGAACCACAGATTGTTGGATGTCAGTAGGTTGAATCTTGGAAATGCCTTATTTACACCTATTTAAAAAATTTGAATAACGTTAAAATTGATTGTTGTATTGACTAAATTTGTAGCTACCTGGGAGCACATGGGGGAAGCAAGGATATCAAGGATCCTGAATGTGTGCGTGATGAGATGCCCAATATCAAGGATCCACCTCACATGTGGATGGTTCATCTCTGCACGACTCATAAATCCCAAAATATTCAAGTGTTTGAAAAACAATGATTGCCTGGTCAACGATGGGAAGCCATTAAAATCAGGAGGCTCTTGATGTAGCCAACAACATACACTCAATAGAATTGTGCCATTAATCATGTGAGAGAGCCAAAGATTCAAAATAATTGGAAAATGAAAATCTTCTATTCACCAACTTTGCTGCTACAATGAGAGAAAACTCTCTTATATCCAAAAAACAAAAAAAAACAAAAAACCAAAAAAATTACCCTTTTTTTGGCAGATTTTGAGAACTGTCAGATTTTGTCATTTTAGGAATTTAGCATGCATAAATTTGAGAGTCCAGTTTTTTCCCAAAAACTTCCTAAAACTAAGGTAGGATGAATTTCCAACTAACATCCTAAATTCGAAACATGTGTTTTGAGTTATTAACAAAAATGAATTTTTAAAAACTAGAAAAAAACACTAAATTACCATTTTGAGGGCCAAGATGAAAGTTTCAAGCCCCGAAAAAGTGCCAAAATGGGGGCCAACTCACACAAGGTTAGTTGGGAATCCACATGCCACCTCATAATGCATCCACCTATAAAATTTCAGCCCAAACAAACATCCAAGTCAAAACTTATGACCTCTGGAAGTCCTTGCATCAACTCCATATCCTTCTAGTATGCCAACACTTTTCATTATCCCTTAGTAGCCTCTTCAGTCAAATTCACTCCCTTCTAATAGCTTGTAAATACTTCCTATCTCAAAAACCCATCCGTCTGATTTTTTCAGCCTTGTGAAGGCAAAATAAATATATAGTGGGTAGAATGCGCAGAGGAATATTTTCACAAGCATGCTACTGCAATGCGGATTCACAATACCTAAGTGATTCTTAATATTACATTTTTTTTTTACATGTAAATAGGATGTGCAAGCATCTTCTACAAATAGTACAAATTTTCAAAAAACTGAATTCCAAATCATTTTATGGTTAGATACTTTGGTCACCAGTTCTGTACTTCAACAAGTAGTATATAATTTTCCTCTAGTTTACAAAGTTGTTTGGTTTCAGATGATATTATGGTTGAAGGACACAACTCCAACCTATTATGTGAGATTGAGTAATTTAAAAAAAAAAAAAATCTAAGGAGAAATCTTGGAACATAAAATTTAACCGAATCACCAGAGTAGTCTTAGAAAATTAAATGAGTTGATTTAGAATATCCGATAAGAAAATTACAATGAATTTAGAGAGTTAACAAAGAGAGAAAAAAATAAAAAATCTAATTGTGTTGAAGAAAATTTAGATGAATTTTGGGCTTTAAATCTTTCAAAAAATTAAATTGAATTAGCAAGAATTTTGAAAGAAAATTAGAATTGGGAAGGAAATCTAATTAGTATTTGAGGAAAATAAATTGAATTCAAAGTATATTTTGATAAAAAGTGAATTTAATTAATGTTCTTTGTAATAATTAATCTTTTTAAAAGCAATATACTAAATTTGGTGAAAATTCCTTGAAAAATTGGAGTAGTTAAAATGGGGAAAATATACTGATAATATATGTTTTTATTATTTAGTATTTATGATTTGAGTTATCATGTCATATTTGAGCTATGATTTGAGCTATCAACTTTTGTTATTGATAATGAATATGTATCTTTCTTGAATCACCTTAATATTTTTTTTATTTCATGATTGTAAAATGAATCTATCTTTCTTGAATCACCTTTGTATGCTCATTTTTTGATTGCAAATGAGAGGTCTTGTCATCAATTACATATAATACATATTTTCAAATATATAAAACCACTTCGATCGGGGATACCTAACCTTAGAACCTTAAATGAGCATAGTGTTTTGCAAGTGATGAAGACTTAGATGTGAAGTAAATAACCAATTTGATCGAAAAGTTTATCTATTGAAAAATATTTTAAATTATATAATTTAAAAAAAAAAATCAATCTTTTAATAGAAGATAAGTTTTATTAAAGTGATACAATCTAAATGGATGTTGTTATAGAAGATTAGTTTTATTTAAGTGATATAATCTAAAATATTGATTAAAATAAATGTATAAAACATAATCTTCAATTATTCATTTTCAATGAAAATAAATTGTCAATTACATGTTTGAATTCCAACAAATTAAAATAATATAATTTAAATTAATTAGAAATTGTATGGAGTTGATCATATCTCTTATATATATAAAAAGAGAAATTTGAGAAAATATTATTATATCACTAAAAAATTAAAAAATAAAAGAAAGATTTTATAAAATATATTTTTAACTAGGGTTCAAGGTTAGGGTTAGGGTTATGATTATGATTCAGTTAGAGTTAGAATTACAATTAGAGTTAGGTTTACAATTAAATCTTTGGGTCAACATTAGGGTTAGGGTTATGGTTATGGTACAATTAGGGTTAGAGCTGGAGTAAGGGTCGGGGTTAGTGTTGGGGATTAATTAGTCTTAGGGTTAGGGTTAAGATTATGTTAGGGCTAAATCATGATTAAGTTTATGTTAGGGTTAAGGTTCAACTAGGGTTAGGATTATAATCCAATTACAATTATGGTTAGGGTTCAATTAGTATTATAGTTAGAAAGGGTTGCCATTAGAATTAGGGTTATTATGAAAAGAGTTAGAAGTATGATTAGAGTTTGAAGTAGAATTAAAGTTAGGGTTAGGTTTAAGGTTAGGATTAAAATTCAATTAGGGTTAGGATTCAATTGGAATTCTAAGATAAATCTTGGTGTTAGCATTAGGTTGAAGGTTCCACAGTTAAAGTTAAATTAGGGTAATGGTTTTAAAATAAATCTTAAGGTCAACATTAGGGTTAGGAATAGGGTTAGGGTTAAATTAGGGTTTGCGTTATGGTTGGGTTTAATTAGGATTACAATCTAATAATTTTTAGGGTTAGGATTGTGTTTAATTAGGGTTAGGATTAAGGGTAGGATTATAGGATAAAGTTAGGGATAAAGTTTAGGGTTGGGGTTGGGATTAAGGTTAGGACTCAAGTAGGGTTAGGTTACAATTCAATTAAGGTTCATCACAATTAGGGTTAGGGTTAGGGTTCAACTAGTACTATAGTTATAAAGGGTTACCATTAGGATTAGAATTATGGTTTTGGTTTAATTAGGGCTACAATTTAATTATGGTTAGGGTTAGGATTTTGTTCAATTAGGATTAGGGTTGGGGTTGGGGTTAGGGTTAGGGTTAGGATTAGTATTCAATTAGGGTTCAACTCAATTAAAGTTAGGGTTCAATTAGGATTCTACAATAAATATTGGTGTTAGCATTATGGTGAAGGTTGGTGTTAGGATTAGAGTTTACAAATAAATCTTTGGGTCAACATTAGGTTTAGGGTTATGGCTAGGGTTCAATGGGCTAGGAGTTGCAAGTTAATATTAGGGTTAGAGCTGGAGTATGGTTAAGGTTTAAGTATGGTTAAGATTCAATTATGGTTAGGGTCAAGATTCAATTGGTAGTCAATTAAGGTTAGGGTTCTAGGATAAAGATTAGGATTAGGATTAGGATTGGGATTAGAATTCAACTAGGATTAGGGTTAGGGTTATAATAGTGGTAAGGGTTAAGATTCAATTAGGATTTAATTATCATTATGATTATGATTTATGTTTAATTAGGGTTAAAGTTTAACTAGGGTTAGGGTTAGGGTCCAATTACAATTCTAGTTAGGGTTCAATTAGTATTATAGCTAGAAAGGGTTGCCATTAGAATTAGGGTTATTATTAAAATTATTATTATGAATAGAGTTAGAAGTATGATTAGGGTTAGAAGTAGAATTACAGTTACGATCAAGTTTAAGGTTAGGATTAAAATTCAATTAGGGTTAGGGTTCAATTAGGGGTTGAGTTATGCTTGGGTTTTATTAGGGTTACAATTTAATTATGTTTAGGGTTAGGATTGTGTGAACAATTAGGGTTAGGGTTAAGGGTAGGATTGTAGGATAAAGCTACGGATAAAGTTTAGGGTTTGGGTTGGGCAAGTAAGGTTAGGAATCAAGTAGGGTTAGGTTACAATTTAATTAAGGTTCAAAAAAATTAGGGTTAGGGTTAGGATTGGCTTCAATTAGGATTAGGGTTGCGGTTACAATTAAGAATCAAGTAGGGTTAGGACTCAATTAGGGCTAGGGTTACTATCTAATATAAAATATTTCCATAATAAGTGCACATATAAAATAATTTCAAAATTATAAAATTAAATACAAAGAATGTAATACCCCTCCGTTTTGTTTCTTGTTCAGTTTGCTTTATGCTATGTTTTGGTTGCAGATTACTTTGATACTGGATACATTTTGTTATGATGTTTTGATCGCTACTATTGAGCGACAACTATTATTGTGGGATGTAGTTATCTGATTATTGTTTCACTTGCATTATGGATTAATGATGTTGTAGAGTTAACATGAGATGTTATTATGAGATTACTGGATTATGATGGAAGTGTCAGTTTCGATGAGTGTATTGGTGAAGAGGACGGTTTCACATCACTCGCTTGCGAGCGCCCTAAGAATCCATAATTCCTTCTTCACGGTGTGTATTATATGCTGGATATATTATATGATGTTGTTTACTTGGTTGCAGGATTGCAGGTACATGACACCGACTCCACCTGGTTTCACAGGTTTGAGCGTGTCGATCCAATGGTTAAGTTGAATGGGAGATAGTAGCTAGATAACATGTGTCAAGTTTACACCCTAGCCTTAGTGTGTCGTCAGTTATGTGTGTCGAGTCATTGTATGTCTTGCTTTAATGTTATTTATTTCTGAAGGATTCTTGATTTGAAAATAGATATTTAGAATAATTGTATTTAAATCATGTTGATGGTTATTTAATTTAAATAATGCAATGTGGATAAAAGTTTATATTTAAATTAATTAATTATATTTAAATTATTTAATTAATTAAATTTAATCCAAAGGGGTTGAATTTAGTTATTAAATAATTAAATTAATTAATTAAACATGATGCAAGATAATGAAAGGAAATAAAAGAATTAAAATTAATTTTGGAATTTAATTTCAACGTGTGGGAATTAAATTAGAAATTGTAATTAAATGTTTATTTGGGAAATTAGTTGCAACTTTGGAAATTAATTTATTATTTGAAATTGCATTTTAAATTGAAAGTGGGTTTTCGAAAAGTGAAATTGAAATTGAAATTTGAAATTGAAATTGAAATTGAAATATCTAATTTGCATGTAATGTGAATTAGGGTTGTAAATATTGAAATTGAAATAAAAATTGAAATTGAAATTGAAATATCTAATTTGCATGTAATGTGAATTAGGGTTGTATTAGGTATTTTTGATTTATAAAGAATACATGTTTTAATTTTAGGGCAACAGAAAGAAATTTATAAAAAAAATACATTTTTACAGCAGGGAAGAAATTTTGAAAAATTTGCACAAGGGTTTGAAGAAAGTTTGATTGTAGAATTGATTGAAGGAAAGATTGTTTGCATTTGTTGGGTTTTGGATTGGATTCATTGAAGGATTGGAAAAAATTTAGGAAATCCTTGGAGGAGGCTTGCATCAGAAATTCATCTCTTCCTATAGCTTCTTGTACTAGGTTTTCCTCTTTGTGTTTTATTGTTCTTGATTATTTTTCTTTAAAAGAGTAATGATTAAAGATTTGTTTGTTAAATCTATTTTAAAAAATAAATTTGATATTAGAAGAAAAGAATTAAATAAATTTACACCCTTTGCTTGTGAAAATTCTTGAGTGAAAATTGTGAAAACCTCAGTTGAATTTAAATTATTTGGGGAAATCGATTTTGTTGTTATTGAAATAAAACATAGAGATTGAAAAATGCATTTAGAATGATTTTAGAAAATGAAACCTTCTGTTTATTATTAAAAAAATGGATTTTAAAATCAGCAGTATAGTTATATTTTTCATGGTAAAATGGTCTGGTTGCGTCGCCTATAACTTCACTTACACAAACTGGGTTGTCAGGAAATTTAAAAAGTTTTTGCATTTTGAAATTTTCTTATCCTTGTCAAAAAATCACAAATACCCAGATCGTAGTTTTTGAGTTATGCTTGAAACATGAGACTGTTGTTAAGTTATTTTCCCATGGCTCCTTTGAAAATAAAATAATAATAAATTGATATTTATAAATATTAATATTTTATGTATTGTTATTATAATATTATAATATTAGTTAATAATATTTTATATTATAATTTATAATATTAAAGTATTATATTTATTTATATTATTTTAAATAAAATTTGTATATTGGATTAGTGGAATTAAAATTATAAACATATGGGAAATTATTGTTTATTTTAAAATGACATGTTAAAGTTTAATTGAAGGAGTTAAATATTTGATTTAAAGAATGCATAATTTAAAATTTAATTGTGAAATTTAAATTCATGTGTAAAAGGTCCAATTATTAATTTGATTTAATTAGAAGAATATATATATATTTTGGAAAATTGATGATAAGGGATATTTTATGTTGAATTAAACAATTTGATATTCTGTAAAGAATAGAAGATATGTTAATGATTAAATATATTTAAATATATTAATTTATATTTAGTATATATATATTGAGGGTATATATCCATTTGAGAGAATAAATAATATTTTATCTTATTTTATTCTGTTGTTTGCAAATTGGGTATTATTAGTGTCTTAAAAGAAATGATTAGTATGTGTAGAAAATGTATAAAGAAATATATTTTTTTTAATAGAAGTAATTACTTGATTTAAAAGGAAATATTTATTTTGTTAATATGATTGAAGAAAATATATTGAGATGTATAAATATATCCATGAGTATTTTCGATCAGTATTTACCTTGTTTTATTTAAGTGCGTGTAATTTAGCTTTGCATGAAGAGTTTAAAAGATAAGTTTTGAATGTATGGTCAAAATTGATAAGGAAAAAGATATTTAAATATATTGAAGAATTATAGAAATATTTATATTTAACTGTTTGTTTTAATTAATGAGATTTAATTAGAAACAATATGAATGCGTGGTCAAATAGATAAGCCAAAAGATATTTTTATACATTGATGAAATCGCATGTTTTTAAAAGGATAGTTGAAGAGACATAGACTCCAGATAGAAAATTGAAAAGATTGTTTGCAATAGTGTTAGGTTGCATTAGAAGTAAATTTAGGAACTAACTATATTGAAAAAGACAAATAGTTATTATATTTTATTTAGTTCCACAGAGTAATCTAGTCATTGTGAATGGAATATTAAAGAATATATGTAATTAAATTTATTAATATATATATTTGGTGTCTATATAATATGGAGCATATATATATATTAAGTGTAAAATTCATTATCGTATTTGATTTTAATGAGATGTATGCAATATATTATTGAATAGAGATTTAAAAATGGATTGATTAGTGTATATGAAAAATGGATAGAGAAACAATATGTTATTATATTAAAGTGATTGAATGTTTTAAATAGAAAATTGAATGAGATGTAAGATTTGGTTAGGAAATGGAAAGAGTTACTTGCATGGATTTGTGTTGATTTAAAAGTAAATTAAGAAGTTGTTTTATTGATGAGGCAATCAATTATGTTATTTATTAATTTCTATTTAGATTAATTGAATCATTGTGATTGGATTATGAAAGAGTTATGGATTTAGTATATCCAAAAGTAGTATCTTCCTCATGATTATCTTAAAAGATTTAATTCTCTGTACTCAATAAAGGGAAGTAAGTTTAATTGTTTTAGATTTTCAATAATGAAAAGGGAAATGGGGGTTATGATTATTTTAGATGATCTAGTTATCGTGTTTTTGACTTTGTCAACACTACCTATTGAATGAGTATGGATTTAGGAAATCCAAATATTAGATTTGACTGATGACTTGAATGCTTTTGTTGCTATGTTGTCAAGTTGCATTGTTGCTTTTGGCAATTAATGTGTGTCCTAAATTATAAGTCTTCCAGAAGAACTTAGATGATAAGGATTGTTGAATCTTTATGCCATCCTGTTGTTTTCCCTTGGGTAGTGCATGGCGTCTTTTCAGTTTTACCCGGTTTTCACGAACGGGGATGTTTGCACCTCCTTGGTTTAGGAGCAGATTATGGGATCCATGTCTCCTTGTATGAAGTGACCTTGTTATTTGGTTTCATCTTGTTGCCTCCTATGAAAGGAGTGGACTATGTGTTTGTTGCCTCCAAGATGTTTGGAGTGAGTTCTATTATTTGTATCCTCCTTGTGTTGGAGTGGATTATGATGCCTAGTTGGTATGCACTTGTGGTTCCCTTGGTGGATTGTTTGGGTGTGTGTTGTTGAATAGAAGAGTGGCTTCTGTTAGACACCAGAGCCCAAAGAGGTAAACTGGATAACCTTCAGGAGTGATTTAAACAAGTGATAATTAAAATAATGTACTTAGATGATTAGAATGTAGTTCACACTAATCAAGATAATTTAATCCTCACTCATAGACACAAGGGCTTGTTTAGACTTGGGATGAGTGAGAAGGCCTGGAATGGCAAGATCAACTATCTTGTCCTTACGAGAGGTAGTTGATTCCGCATGAGTGAGTATGAGTGCTGGGATTCAGTTGAGGCCACCAAGATTACTTGTGCCGGAGCCTATAAAGAATGCCCTGAGGAGATCTCATGACAAACCTTGCGATGACACTCTATCTAGGACAACTGTTGTTAATTGTTTTATATGTATGGTTCTGTGAACATACTTGATCTACTTTATGTCTGGAAGCAATGTGACCTATGTCAGTGATGTGAATGTTGTACTTGATTTGTATTTGATTTGTACTTGTTTGGTGATTGAGTTGAACTTGTTAGTTCATTTGTTTAGTTATATCAGTATGAGTCAGCCTTTGGTTAGTGGTTGTAGATCTTTGTCCATGTTACTTTGTTACTATCTCCTAGCATGGGGGGTGGGCCTTCGGGTACCACATTGGTAGGGTGGAACATGCACCAAAACCGTTGGGTCCCTATTGATCTTCGGTACTTGGTGGTGAGACATCCAGATGGACAACTCGTGGTTCTTGTTGTAATTTCTTGCATTGTAATATTTCAGTTTGTATATGATACTTTATCCCTCTTTTGTAAGAGGTGGAGTTATGTAATTGTAATACATTTGTACTAGTGTCTCATTCTGGGAATGAGTGATGTAACTATTGGATTAAGATAATGTTTATGAGATTGTATCTTGGTTGATTATCTTATTATGTTATGTGGTAATTCTTATGATGTATGATGTTTATTTCATAAAGTTCATAATGTTATGGTTATATGTAATATGTATGTGTGGGTTTAAGTAATCCTAACCTTGTAGCCTTAGAGGTTGTTAATTATTAAGTGAATGTGTATGTTAAATACACTTTATAAAAAAAAATTAGTTCGCTTATGACGTTAATTGCAACTTCCTTTAAGGTTGCTTGGTGGGGCATTACAAAGAAAATATAAACATCAAAAATAAATTTAAAATTATAAAATTAAATACAAAGAAAATATGATAAATTTATTATTGCACATACAAATAATTTTTTCAATTAATATATTAAAAATACCAAAATTATATTTAAAAAATTAATGTACACTTAATTTTACCACAAAATTATGGTCATAATTCACTTAGAATTCTAAGATAAAGCTTGGAATTAGGGTTAGGGTGATTGGAGTTAGATCAAGGTTATAATTAGGGGTTAATGCTTAATAAAAGGTAGGGTTAGGGATCAATTAGGATTAAGATTAAATTAGGGATAGGGTTAGGATTCTGGATCAATTAGGATTAGGGTTCAAAAGGGTTCAATTAGGGTTAAGGTTATGTTAGGGTTAAGATTCTTGATTATGGTTTAATTATGGTTAGGGTTAGGTTAGGGTTCAACTACGATTAGGGTTCAATGATAAAGCTTGGTGTTAGGATCAAGGTTAGGGTTATGGTTAAATTAGGGCTAGCTTTTAGGTTATGTTAGGGTTAGGGTTCTTGATTAGGGTTTAATTATGGTTAGGCTTAGGCTAGGGTTCAATTAGGGTCAGGGTTAAAATTAGGGTTATATGATATAGCTCGGGGTAAAGGTTATGGTTAGTGTTAGGAACAAATAGGGTTTGGGTTAGAGTTGGGGTTCAATCATGGCTAGAGTTTAATTAAGCTTAGGGTTCAATTAAGGATAGGGTTATGATAGGGTTAGGGTTCTTGATTAAAGTTTAATTATGGTTAGGGTTAAGTCAAGTTTCAATTAGGGTTAGGGTTAACATTAGGTTTATATGATATAGCTTGGGGTAAAGGTTGTGGTTAGGATTGGGGTTAGGGTTAGGAACAAATAGAGTTTGGGTTAGGGTTGGGGTTCAATCAGGGCTAGAGTTTAATTAGGGTTATGGTTATATTAGGGTTAGGGTTAAGGTGATAGTTATGATTTAATTAGGGTTAAGGTTTGGTTAGGGTTAGTGTTCACTTAGGGTTATGGTTAGGGTTCAACTATAGTTATTTTAATTAGGGTTATAGTTAGTGTTAGGCTTCAATTATGGTTAGGGTTAGGGTTCAGTCAGGATGAAGGTTATGTTAGGGTTTAATTAGGGTTAAGGTTATGTTATGGTTAGGGTTAGGCTTAACATTATGGTTAGGGTTAGGGTTTGGGTTAGGTTTAGTGTTCAATTAGAATTAGGGTTATGCTTCTACAATAAAGTTTGATATCAATTTCAATTAGGGTTAGGGTTTAGAGTTTAGGGTTTTAGATATAATTAGGGTTAGGATTAGGTTTTCAATTATAGTTCATGTTTAATTAAGGTTAGGGTTAGGTTTAGTGTTAGAATTAAGGCTAGGGTAGGATTAGGGTTCATGGTTAGGATTAGGGTTAGAGTTAAGATTAGGGTTATACTTATGGTAAGAGATATTTAATTAGGGCTAAAATTCAATTAAGGTGGATTAGCATTTAATTAGGACAAGGGTTCTACGATAAAGTTGTGGGTTAGGCTAAGGGTTGGGGTTAGAATTCAATTAAGATTAGGGTTAAGGTTACAATTATGGTAAGGATTAAGATTCAATAAGGAATTAATTAGGGTTACGATTAGGTTTTATATTCAATTATGGATAGGTTTCAACTAAGGCCAAGATTAATATACAATTATAGTTAGGGTTCATTTAGGCTTAAGTTTAAGGTTTAATTAGGGTTACAATTAGAATTAAGGTTAGGGTTAGTGTTTAGGTTCAATTAGGGTTGAGCTTCAATAGGTTAGGATTAGGAATCTGATTCAATTAGGGTTGAATTTAAAAAATATTAGGGTTATTGTTAGGGTTAGGATTCTAAGATAAATCTTAGGGTTAGGGTTATAGTTAAGATTCTACTACAATTAGGGTAAGAGTTAAATTAGTGTTATGATTAGGTAAGGGTTCACTTATTTTTAGGGTTTAATTAGGGTTAAGGTTAGCATTAAATTAGGGTTAGGATTCCAATTGAGTTCTAACTGTAATCCCAATTCAATTAGATTAAAATTTATATTTTATAAAATTATTTTTATAATATTTAGTAAATATTATATCAAAATATAATTTAATATTATATTATAATAATTAAAATTATTATAACATTATATTATTAAATTAATCTCTTACATGTTGTGCCATAATTTTTAGTAGCTTATCTATCTTAATATATTAATCTATATATTATATGCAGAGAGATATCATTATCGAGGCATTTTTTTTTCTTTTTTTCTTTTTTGAATTTAAAAAATATGCCTCGATAATGATATCTCTCAATGCATAATATATAGATTAATATATTAAGATAGATAGTCTAGTTATAGTATTAGTGGTAGCATGAAGGTCTTAATGATTGAAGAAAATAAGTCTAAAAGGTAGTGGTATGTGTAAAGGCTTGCACCTTGTATGTGACAAGTGAACCAAAATCAAATAACCTTTACAAAGATAATCATCATAAATTGAGCTTGGAATATACTATATAAAACATAGGAAAATATAAAGGAAAAATAATAAGGTATGATAACAAACAAAGTTATAATGGTCAATGAAAGGGAGGTTGATTTCATTTGTCGACTCATAATCATCCAAAGAGGTGACAATTAAATCACATAGTATCAACTTCTAAATTACAACAAATTATAGATGGAAAACTAATGATAATGATGCCAAGAAACATGTAGATAAACATATCATAGAAATAGTTAAGGTTATCAGTACAAAAAAGGAAAGAAAAATCTGGTTTACAATGACTTACTATTTTCAGTTTATTAGAAACCAACTTCTCAAACCATCTAAAGTCCTACTTTATTGTTCAGATACCTTGTGTATGATTTTCATTTGCACTTTTATCAAATAGAAGCTAGTGGGATAGCTTTTTTCCTCTTTCCTAATAGAAATTTGCAAAGATATTTTTTTCACAATGTATGCAAGAAGCTTTACCACCTTCTCTATAATTTCTTCAATATTGTACTTTTCAAATAAGAAAAAGATAGTAAAAACACAAAAGACCAAATGGAGCCAAAAAGTGGATGGAAGTTCAATTTCAAGAACTAACTCTAATTATCTCTAGGCATATTATTTATCTATCCCAGCATGAGAGAGACTATAAGTAATCAATTAAAGGTAATTAATGATTTTTTAGCTTGACTTGGTTGCTTGATCTTCACATAGGCACCTAAAAAATACCTTTGCTTGATTCAGTTAAGAAAATTTGACTTGACCTTTCAATTTTGTTCGGAAACTATTAAAATAATCCTATATGCTTTCCAACTACCCTCCAAGTCACCCAAAACCCCTACATCTTCTTGAATTCTCATTACTAACCCCCATCACCCCAAAACTACCAAAACCCCTTTACCATGTTCATAAGATATGTGTTTAAACTTTGAAATGGTTAAAAATATCTTGCATACATAGGAGAGCTTCAAGGAGTTTTAGCTGCCAACTCCCAATACACTATGATACCGTCCCTAATGCCATGGATTGTCCACTTAATAGGTTGACTATGCATTCTTTTCTCTCCAAATTTTTTATCACTGTCAAAAATTGAAAAGGTTCAAACATTCTCATTAAATTCTAGACCATTTCCTAAGATTGTCAGTTCTTGTAGTTTGTCACTTCTTATAGCTTGTCCCTTAATGTATTTTGTGTGTATGACTGCCACTTGAAATATAAAGCATGACAATACTTTTTACCAAAGTGACAATACCAATGCCAAAGAAACATATCAATGTAATAAAAAACAAGTTACATTACATCCATGATGACCACATCAATGCACCAAGGCCATGGAAAATCCCTTTTTATTTGTAAATATGAAGTATATGCTCCCAAATAAATTGTACAGTAGTTAAATGCATGAATACATATGCAAATACATGTCTTCTACCAACATTTTTCATATTTGTGTATATCAAATCTTGTAGCATTACCCCAATCATGAAATGGTCTTCATATGCAAGACAAGGAGACATCAAATCTTTGAAGAAAACTTGATTCACCTCAACTTATCATGTATTGATTAAAAAATGAAAAAAATAATTATCTTATAATTGATATGATCAGTATAATCATGATACCAATACTAGCAAAGTTGATGAAACCTAAAGTTATATTAATTCAAAAAGGTACATGTCAATACATACATGTGTGTCACACTTGTCACACTTTTGTTGTAATATTATTTATTATTCACTAATATATTCCTTTTAAATTTTATTTTAATATAAACCAATGCATTCATTCATCCATTCATCTTAAGTAGATAAATATGGATCCCTTGGGTCTACGACAAAAAAAATAGTTCCTAACACTAACAAGAACTGCATCGTGTGATATAATTTTTCACTATGTCACCAATAAAATTTTGCATGATGAAAATCCATCCAATCTAATACTAAACTTTACCAAACATACATGAGAGAGATATTGCTCATGTGAGGTTATAAAACATGTTTTAGCATGTCAATGCTTTTTTTTTGCAATGTGCATGTCTATGAAATGCAACACCAAAATTGAACAAGAATGGTCACATATATCCACATTCAAGGGACAAGCCCCAATGTCACATATAAAACTGTACTTAATTATCTTTTACTAATAAATGAGTGTAGAAATTGATCATACTAGCATGTCATCATTCATTTGTAGGTAAATGCAAGATAAAAAATTTTGATTTTTCCGAGAAGACATAGAACTATTGATATATTACCTTAAAGATAAATGATGAGGTAGAAACTATGATTGGCTTCTTTGACATCCCACCATACATCACCATTGTCCCACCTTACCTATAAAAAACTGCCTTAAAGTTAATAGTATTATAAAGTAGTATTCAGATGTTATAGAAAATTAAACAAACACGAATATTATTTAGAATTAGAACTACAAAGTTTTTCTTGAAAGCTCTATTTTTCAATTTTCTTGGAATCTAAAAAGAATATGCACTTAAGAATGCTATTGTTTACTGGTGTTTAATAAGAACAAAAACATTACCTTAGGAATTTTAAGACTAGAGATGTAGCATTTCCACCAACACAATTAAAGCCGAGGATAGGTTCAAATAGATCACCCTAGAAAACATTCCAAAATGAGAAGAAATCCAGATTAGTTATTCAAGACAACATAATCAATCTAGAAGGGTATTGATAAAAACCCAAAATAATAATGCTTAGGATAGTGACAAATTTTTGAAATATACACAATAACAAAGTTAAGATTAGTATAAGTGTCAAATATGTTCATAATACATTAGTGCATAGCACTTTGGATATAAAGTGAGACAAAGGATACGTATCAATTCAAAAGAAGCTAAGAAGTATCACACTAGAAGATCCTTAACATTCTTCACTTCCAATTCACTCTCTGAAAGTACCTTCCCTACACCCATTTCCTTAAGCCTCTTCTTAACATCATCCAAGTCTGGCCTATCACAAAGAACAACTTTATGGGTTAAATATCTTTAGATTGAAAAGTTTTGAATGTACTATAATTAGAAGTAAACTATTTATAAAAGGAAAATTTGATGTCACCTAATTTTTTTAAAGTTTTAAATATAATAACATTAGCCTAATAGTGTCTATATGAAAAATTCCCTTGATTATATGTAGGGTTGCATTTTCATAACATAATATTGGAGGTTTTTCAGGGATTCTAGAATAAGCCTATTGAAACCCTAATTATTGGATCTTGAATGCTGACCTAAGGACTGTAGTTTGTATAATGCTGGAACTTTTACATGACATTTTAAACAAAAACCCTTACATTTGGAAGCTTTACAAGGCTTCTTAATATAAGCTCAATAAACACCAAAATACAGGAAGAAGTCTGCACTGAGCCATACTACATTACTGATATCCTTGTGTCCTAAAGTTATAATTTCCAAATAATTCCTCTATTCTCCATCAAACATCTACAAAAAGGGTCGAGCTTCAAACCCTAATCCTCTTCATACATGGAAAACTCGTTCATTAATGAGCATCCGAAAAGAACAAGATGAAGGATTTTTTGTACTAAAGATATCAGTTTGAGATTACATTCCTTTGTGAGGCTCTCAAATCTGAAACTAATGAAAGGATAGTGGAGGAAATATTTGTGTCCCGCCAATAATTTCTCAATTGTAGCAATGGAGAGGAAATGATTAGCATCCTGCTAATAATTTTTCAATTCAAAATATATTTTATAATTACCCACTTTTATTTGTGTGACTAACTATTTAGTCATTTTTATTTGTATGACTAAATAATTTTTTAGTGGATGACCAAGTTAGTCATTTATTTACTCATTTATAGCTCAGTTGCAAAAGATTAGCAGAATTTAGTCATTTTTAGTTGTTGTGACAAAGTATTAGTCACATAATCATTTATTTGCCAAATTCTACTAGTGATTATATCATTATAGCAACGACGAACACTAACCCTAGATCCATGGATCCCTTATGATTTATCTTAGGATTGTATATGGGGGGAAACCATTCTTTCCATGACGTAGCTCTACTTAGAAACATATGCTTTACATAGGTATTCTTGAATAAAACTCTCATGTATTGACATTTATTAGGTTCTACTTAAAAGTAATTTCTCATAACATGGTGTTTATAAATTTCTTTAAAGTGGGGGGCCATACACATCCATATTCATTGTTTGCTTCAAAGTGTGGTATTCTTACTTAATATGATGTGTCTTCTTGGTTATGACATTGGGTTTTATTTCCTTCAATATTGCGACCTTTCTTGGCATATGACATTCCTCTTAGTGGTGATGCTATAGATTGCATTCCCTAATTTGTGAATCTTTAATCCTCGACTAGTCATCTCTTTGAGACATTAGTCACAATGTTACCTAAGGTGATACCTTTCATGAACTAAGAAAAACCCATTTGAATATCATATTTCATGTATCAAGGCCGCCAAGCATAACACAACTTGCTTGCTAGTGGACCCTTTTTCATGTGTGCCTAGCATAACACAACTTGCTAGCCTTGTGACCATTTTTGTGGAACCTTATCAAAGTTATCAAGAGGTATGAATCTGGTATGGTTAGTATAATGGAAGCTTATTGACCTAGAACAACTTCCCATTAGCCACTTTTTGGGGCTCACCTAGTGGACAATCAATTTCACTAGCCTATGTGAGTATATTTTGTTTGCACAGTAGACAATGGGTTTCCACTTGTAAAAATTTTTTTGGACAAACAAATATGGCTTGATCCATAAAAATTGGACCAACAAGTGAGGCTTGATCCACCCCTCTTTCTCTTCTCATTATTTTTGGCATTTTATGCTTGTGTATCTTGTCTTTCTGCTGCATATTTAACATAGGCATGCATCCCTTTGTGCCTTTGTTGGTTTGCCATGAGATCTTAGATCTTGGGGTCTCGATCATACTCCTTGACCTTTGTTGTCTTATCTTTCCAATAGTTTTACAATTAGATCGCTCTTGATGCTTGTTTGACTACTTTAGTGTGAGTTTGACATAGGGATCATCCTCTTAATAAAGTGGGGGCTAAATGTAGTATTGAAAAATGTACTTTAAATTTTCACACTATGTTTGGGCCCCTTAATAACTTGGACTTAATTAAGCCTCTAATTGGCCCAATTTTGCATCTACAAGCTTAATTAATTGTGATTTCTAAAAGGGAAAGTATGATTTAATTAAGGTAATTATCATTTTTAACACCCCAAAATGAATAACACCTGGAAATTTAGGCCAAGACCCATTCACCCTTGGGTGAATGGGTCCCCTTTAGTTTCTTAATTCAAAATTTTAATATGTTTTTGGCATCCTTTTTATGATCCTAAATTCAAATTCAAATGTCAGCTTGTAATGTTTATTTTTTTGCAAATTAGAAAATTAACTATAAAAGGAAGGTCTTTTTATCAATTCAAATCCTAGAAGAAAGCTAGATTTTCAAAAGATCAATTCCTAAATCTAAGACTATTGTCAAAGTTGTTCAAGAGCATATTTCTCAATAATGTTTTGTAGAATTCAATATCTCAAGCATCATTTTAAAGTTATCAAGAACCATGCATGTTTTTGGAGCTAACATTGTGGTGTAGGTTTCAAGCATTCAAGTCAAGATTCAAGCATCAAAATCACATCATCAATCAAGACATTTCATGAAAGATCAAGACATTGGAGAGATGTAATAATTTTCAATCCTTCAAGGATCTCAAATCAAGGGTTTGGTGAGTTGCAACATATCAATTTTTCATTCATCATTCCTTTCATGTTTCATTGTTTCATTTCAAGGTTTAGTTACCAAAATGGGGTTTGACCAAGGAAAACCCTCATTCACAAATTTTATTTTTTATTTTTTAACTCTTGTGTGTGTTGCAGATCTTAGGTTGAAGAAGGATTGAAGATCTATCAAAAGAGAAAAAATGAAAAAGTTATCAAAGTTACAAAAGTTGTCAAAATGATTGTCAAGCCACAAAAACTCACTTTTAGAATTTATCTTTGAATTTATAACTATGAAACTTGGAGGAATTAAGAGTGTGGAACAAGGGCCAGAGGACTATAAAATTATATTTTGAACCCATGTAGCAAGAACCATTCACCCTTGGGAGAATGAGTCCCAACATGACACTCTACACAACCTTTTTGTGATAGGTGCATAAAATCACACCCTTCTCACATCTACAATTGATTTCTATATTTTGTCAAATTAAGATTTAATTTAGAGGTTTCATGTGTTACATTGCATAATTTCATTCATCTCCCAAAAGTGCATTTCAGGCTGATATACCCCGTCCTTAGTCATAAGGAAAACAACAAGATCTCCACCAAGGTTGACTCACCTAAGGGTTGAAAGTAAATCTTTCCCTAGGGGATCTCTTTTTCCTAATGAAATAAGGAAAATATGTGCATCATACCCCCTTTGTTATCGTACCGTTATTGGATCACCCATTTTTAGATGTTTCATGTGTACATTATCAATTGTGTAAGATTTAAAGCATTCTAGCAATGCCATCATGATATTTTGTATTGAGATAACTTATCATTTTTTATTGATAGGACCCATTGATTTGTTCTATGATTAATTGAGAATCACTGAGTATATGAATGCGTTGAACACCTAAGGATAAGGTTGGATGTATCCCAACAATTAGTGCCTCATAATCTGTAGTATTGTACAAAGGAATTTTAAATTATAGGATAAGGGAATAAGCTTTCATGAAGGTGGGATTAATATAATCCCTGCTCTAGAGCTAGTTTGACACTTAGAACCATCAAAATGAAATTCCCATGTTTCATCCTCTATGTTTAATCACTTTTTGAGGAACAAATTTAAGGTCAAATTTAGTTAACAACATAACCCACTTAGCTAAACATCTAGACAAATCTATTTTAGTAAAATGGTGTTTTAAAGGATCAAAATTTGTGACAAAATTCACTTCTACATTTAACAAATAACGTCTCAATTTACTAGTAGTAAACACTAAATCAAAACATTGTATTCCTATTGTTGTATATCAAGTTTCACAATCAATGAAAGTTTAGCTAATGTAATAAATCAAATGTTCTTTACCGTTGTCATCTTGTTGAGCCAATAATGCAACTAAAGAATAAGTTGATACCAATATGTAAAGAATGCATGGTTTTCCTTGAATAGCAGGTTGCAAGATGGGAGGATTAGATAGATACTCTTTAAAAATTTCAAATTATTTTTGACAATCATCATTCCACTTAAATTCTAATTCTTTCTTAAGGAGTTGGGTGAAAGGAAGTGTTTGATATACCAATGACACAATGAAGTGACAAATAGCTTGAATCTTTACTTGTAAACTATGTAATTAAGAAATGTTCTTAGGAGGTGGAATGTTTATTATAGCACCAGTCTTATTTATTTCCACCTCAATCCCTCTATGTGACACTATGAAACCCAATAATTTTACACTATCCATACCAAAGACACATTTCTTAAGATTTTATGAAGGATTTTGACATGATCTTGATGAGTGATAGATTTAGGCAAAATATCATCATTATAGTCTTTCAAAATGTTGTGGATAAAGTCATGAAATATTAGTGTCATATCTATTTGATATGTTTCTCCAACATTTTTCAATCCAAAAGGCATGACAACCCAATAAAATGTTCCCCAAGGTGTTGTAAAAGTTATCTTGTATTGATCTTGAAGATTACTAAAGATTTGGTTATATCCTAGAAATCCATCCATGAATGATAATAAAGCATGTCCCATGGTGGAATATACTATCATGTCAATATTAGGAAGGGGAAAATCATCTTTTAGAGATTCTTTATTGAGGTCACAAAAATCTATACACATCCTAATACGATTATCAGGGTTTTCCACTGCTACGATGTTGGATATCCAAGGGGAATAATCAATAAGATGAATAAAACCAACATCCATGAGCTTTTTAGTTTCATCTTTCACCAATAAATATATCTTAGGATTCATTTGGTGTATGTTTTTTATTAGTGGTTTTACATCTTTTTCAAGAACAAACTCTTCCTTTTAGCATCAATTCATGGCATATCTAAATAATTCCAAGCAAATATTTCAAAAAATTCATGTAATAACATTGCATGATCTTCTTGTTCATCATCATCAAGACACTTTCCTATTTGAACCACTTCTCTTCATTAGATGTATCCATTGGTATAATTTTTGTATCTCCCACAAGTAATGTACTTTCATTCGAAAGCTTAGAAATTTGTTGATCTTCATCTTGTTCTATCTCACTTGTTTTAGCTTCATCTCCAAAGTATCCCTTAGTATTTAAGGTACATTTATATCTTTTATTATGATGATGAGTTGGTAGATTATCATAGGCTCCCAAAATTTCTACAAAAGCTTCATCATTTTGAAAATAATCCATAGGCATATCCTCATTTGTGGTATCTATTAAGTCAAGATACACCAATGTGAGAATTGTCTTAGGAGAATCCTTTGCTATAGTGTTGATATTAAGTGAAGGAATTTTTGATTCTTTTGTTATCTTTGAAGGATAATATCAAAGACCACTTTTTTTCCTTGTATGCTAGGCTATATAGGAACTCTAATGCCTTGTTATTTTACTCCACATATTTTTCCATTACATCCAAGTTGTTTCAAGTGTTGATATCCTCTTCCATAAAGAGGTTCCATTTCATTTGAGGATTGTTGCTTCTCATGATCAATCTCCTCATAATTTCTTGTGTAATTTGTCTCCTCTTCTTTCTTAAAAGTTGTGGACTTAGATGTTTGTGATGATTCTTCTTCATGTTGTGTTAATACTATTGCAATTTCTTTTTCTTTTTCTGTTTCTTTTGTTGTGATTTTATATTCTCCCATGAATTTAGGTGTGAAATCTAATGAAACCCAATCGTCATCCAATAGTTTTATGATTATGCAAAAAATATTTTATTTCTCTTCTTCTTGCACTTGTTCCACTTTTGAAGCTAGTATTCATGTTCTCAAAGGGATTTTCCTTCCTTTTTCAATTTGCAAAAGAAATTCTAATTGTAAGTCTGATTTAATCATGTACACTTTATTTTTATAAGTGTATTTCATTAGATGATGAAGTGTTGAAGGGTCTCCATTAATTTCATAAATCCAAGGCCTACCCAAGAGAATATTATATGAGAGTTCTTGGGGCATGACATGGATAGTAGTTTGCAATGTAACCCTACTAGCTTTTATAGGTAATACTATCACACCAAACGACTTCTTTCCCACAATATCAAAATTGTAGATAGATAAATAATCTAGTTGAATTTTAGTCTTCTCCACTCCAAGTTTATCCCAAAGGATTACACTAAAAACATTGAGTGTTGAACCATTATCAATGAGAGTATGCTTAATGCCAAATTTTTTAATGCTAGCCACTATCATCAAAGCTTCATTTTGTTTTGATATTTCCAATGGAGGAAACTCTTCCTCATGAAAAACAATATCTATATTGATTGAGTTCATACCTTAAATTAGAGATGCTACATCATTTGGTTGCACACTAGGAGGGGCCACAACTTGTAAAACATTTTGAAGCATGCTATGTGCTACTCATAAACATGACCCCTCCCTTTTTCAACTATCTTGCCTTACATGTCTTAGCCTTTTTATTTAAATTTGTGTTTAGGCGGTGTTTTGTTGTACATCTCAAACTCAAGAAAGGTTTTCATTAGTTTTTATAACCACCCATTTTACCTCCTGTATTGTTATTTCTTTGGCTAGGTAGTGTTTAATGACTTTATCCTAACTCACATTTACCTTAAAAGGGGGCTATATGTATGTGATGAACCTACATGATGAGTTGCCATATGTCAAAAATCTTACCCCATAAGTTATATCTGTGGGTAGTGTTCTTTTAATTGTTTGGAACTCAAGTGATGTTTATGAGGTTACATGAACTATCCATTTTGCTACCTAGATTATTTTCAGTGATTAATGAAATGACACTGAGTTTGATTCATAAAACCATTGCATTATGTAGAGAAATAAATTAACATTTTTAGGTAGAATATGAACAAGTATAAACATAGACATGCATACAATGACACAAAGATAACAAAATATGTTTTATTTATAGATAAATAAATATGTGTATACATTGCATCGACACTACAAAATTGGTTGAGTTTGAATACAAAAGCTAGTATCAATAACAAGAGATAAAACAAAGACATTCTTGTTTAGACACAAAGGGAAAACATCAAGACTCAAATGATCTCAATCACAATTTGGAGGCCTTCAACCTAAGCAAGGGACAATAGGTTATCATGTGATTGAAAGAATTGGGCAAAGAGTCCCATATCACTCCTCACAATTCACACACGAAGAAGAGAAACCACTTCCTCTACTATATCATTTTGAAGATCCGATGCTATACAAATAACATCTCCTACCAGTCCTCTATGAGGATAGTGACTGAGCCCAGTGATAGCTACATTGACACAATGATGGAATTCAAGCCTCACCAGATGTTCCAACACTCTTACACCCCAGTCGCAAAAGCTAGAGGTCTTGATGACTATGTACACGAAACACTTTAACGTAGTAGTATTATGTACATGTGCCTTGCTAAAAAATGATTCGCTCAGAATACTGTGAAGCACCTCTTCTTCCACCTCTCTCTGTATCAAAAATACTTCCTTCAATTGATCCAACAAATGCCTAAACAGTGAACTACATTCAATCTCCTTTAAAAAAATAAAATCATTTGCAAAATTTCCATCACTATGAGTGCTAGCCATGTTGGATGCTTCTGAAGGATGAAGAGTGGTGATGCTAGTTGAATTTATAGAATGTTGGTCAAACATTGGCACTTTTCTCTTAAATTTTTTGGGATGATAGCTTGGTTTGAATTAATGTCTGATTTGAAACCAACATTTAATCACATCCTTAGTTAGCAATATACATGTGCTATCATATGGTTTTCTCTTAAGGATCCATTAATTATTCATTTGTGTGAAAGGATACTCGATGACCATTGGTGAAAATAAGATCGATTTTCTTGTCTGATCCTTTTCATTTTCTAGAATAATTATTTCGGTTGATCTGAGTAGTTTCCACGAGATGGTGAAGAAATAAGAAGATCACCAATTTAGTAATGGCTTTAGCAACCATTTGGTGAAGTTGGTTTGCTATATATTAATAAAATGGAGAGGGAGCAGGGGCCGATCCTCAAGATATACACTTTGTGGTGTTTTTGAGAGGGATTTGATCATTTATTTCATGCGGTAATAATTTGTAATATTTGAGTTGTGGATTTAATGAGATGCTTAATACGTTGATCTTTGTGTTATGTGTGTGATAGAGTTATGTATTATTTTTGAGATACGCTTTATGGTGTCCATTTATTATATTATGATCTTATTTCCTTTGAGGAGATAGTCATGGGTCTTTTCAACCTTTTTGTTGATCGTTTATGGTTGTTGTTTATGCATCCGCATTAGTTTCATATTTATGAACTAGAATTTGTTTCTTTTCCTTCTTTCTGGTTAAAATAATACCCGTGTTTATTTAGTTTAGTTAGATTCATTGCATATCACTCGAGGGAGTTGTACCTCCAAAATTTAGAGAGAATCCACAAACGCAATTGTGGTCTTTTTAAAATTGTTAGTGGGTTGATACTAGTGCTATACTGGGTTGAGAGTCATTTATTTTGAGCATATTTATCATGAGCCAATTTATTCGCTAACAATTTTTTGACGACTTTGTTGGGGAAATTAAAAGAAAAATATAAAATTGATTACAAACATTTGACAACATCTGTCCCGTCATGCATCAAGATGGTACTTCCTCATAATGATGTGTTTCCTATTTTGTAGCCAAATTCAGATTAGATAGGAGTAGAACAAAAATACATCATGTCACAATTGAATACTCTCACTTGGAGATACATGAGGAACACACCAAATTATATGTGAGTGAATATTTCCTTGGGAGAAGAGTAAGTGTTTTCCCAACACACACGTGGACCTATAGTGGAATGCCCTCCAAGGTTGGTATTCATGTACTATGACAACCCTCCTCATCATCTCGATCGTCAACCTAACCAGTCGTTCCATCATCCATGGGGTCTGCCCCTTCCTCAACCTTGGAATCCACCTCCAACTCATCCACGACCTAGAAATTAACTCAATAATTTTATTTTCCATCTTTTCACTCCCTTGCGAGTTGGTGACTCCGATCCATGGCCTTGAATCTTTGGTGTAATCATGTTAGCCCTCTTGGCTTCTCAAAATATCATGACTTAACCAATGGTTCCCGAAAATGGTTTCCTAAATTTTCTTGTCAAGGCACACAAGACCTTGAAGAACACATCCTAGCTATGACTGCAGTAAGCAAAGTTCTGGGAATTCAAGAAGAAGACATTTTTTTAAGAATGTTTATCAATAGTTTAGTTTAGAAGGTGATAGAGTGGTACAGGGGACTTGAAAACGGAAGCATTATGAGATGGAATATCCTTAAAAAAAAAATTTCCAACGTTATAAAATTTTGTTCAACATTGCGGCCACTCTGTGACTTTTTTTTCAAATCATGAAGGGTAAGGCCGAAACAATGAGGGATTTTATATACCATTTCAATTGATTTATTCAATGAATTCTTGTTCCAAAAATTCCCAGTGAGAAGATATAGTTTCACATATTTATTTATGCTCAGGATCCTGATATTCAATTTATCCTCAAAAGAGATAAAATTCAGGGAATTGAAAGAGCTCAATTAGAAGCGATAGGTGTTGAGGATGATTTTATAACTATGGGAAAGTGGAAACTAGGTGACAGTGTGAAGATTGAAGTTAGTTGCAAGCTATCCCATGAATTCCTGATTAAATATCATGAAGAGGTAAAATCTCCTTTTTTGACTACTAAAGATATTAGTCTGATAATTTTTGATAACATGCAACAGTTTAATGAAAAATGAGACCAAACTTGTAATGATCAGACCTTCAGTTTATATACCTCGTTGAGGTTGAAAGTGATCTTAGTTCATCTAGCGATGATGAATATGATACGTCACAGAATAAAACACCAATAATCTCTCCCTTTCACTTCAAGAATGAGTCTTTCTCTTTTGAGGCTGATTTAAAGGATCTAGTGCCAAATTTCCTTTCCGTCCCTGAATACAAAGTTTTCTCCTTCAAAGAGGTGGCGGATGAGACTACATACTTTCATCTAGAGAAAAATGGAGGTCTCACATGTGGTACTTCCCAAGAAAAGATGAAATGATCAATTAATCCTAATCCTCTTTTCATTTTTGATGCATTTGAAGTATATGATAATCCTCTCTTTACAAATTTGATCGTTGATTAATCTATGTCTGAGGTTGAATTTTGTGTATCAACGGTTGAAAATGGTCACAATGAAGGAGATGTTGGGGGAACTACTAGTCCTTTATTGAAGTAAGGTGGGAATTTCTAGATTGATGCACAGTCAAAGGCTAGAAGTGAACCGATATTTGCTTTGTCTTAGTTTTTAAAGGTAATCCTCTCATGAAAATAACTTGATAGCAGAAAGGTGTGATGAAGTTAAAAAAGATATTGTTCCTAATGATGATTTTTGAAAATAAGGAGGAGTGTTTGAGATATGTAATGTTGGGGAGGAATCTAGAACTCAATTTTTTTTATTAGAATTAGATATACCTGGATCAATGAGCCTCGACTGCGGGAAGTGGTTAATAAATGATGGTCTACTATTGACAAAATGGCAGGAAGATGAAATTTTTGATGAGGAATGAATTTTTAGAGGATTGATTGGTAGCAGTTGTGGAGTTATCTACATTTAAATCTAAATATTCTTATTCTTTTACTTGCTTCAAAGGATTTATGCCAAGGTGGGCATTTTCAAGGATGGGTCATTCTTCTCTCAGCCGATTTGTGGGTTTGTATGAGTTTTCTTTTCTTTTTCCCCTCCTGTAGGTTTTTCCTGCCTTGTAAATAGCCAATTTTGGTTTACTTTTTTTTGGTTTGTTGTTTGGTTTCGACATCCTTCTCATTTTTAATTTGTGTCCAATGGAAAGGACTGATCATATGTATATTGGGTTCTTTGCATCCTTTATAGTCCTTATCCCCAATCAAATCCATTGTTACTCATAAAAATGACCCCTCCCTTTTTCAACTATCTTGCCTTATGTGTCTTATCCTTTTTATTTAAATTTTTGTTCAGATGGTGTTTTTTTGTATGTCTCAAACTCAAGCAAGGTTTTCATTAGATTTTCTAACCACTCATTTTACTGCCTGTATTGTTATTTCTTTGGCTAGGCGATGTTTAATGACTTTATCCTAACTCACAATTTCCTTAAAAGGGGGCTATATGTATGTGAGAAACTCGTGTGATGAGTTGTCATATGTCATAAATCTTACCCCATAAGTTATATCTGTGGGTGGTGTTATTTTAATTGTTTGGAACTCAAGCGGTGTTTTATGAGATTACATGAACTACCCATTTTGCCACCCAGAAGATTTTTAGTGATTAATGGAATGAGAGTGAGTTTGATTCATAAAACCATTGCATTATACAGAGAAAAAAATTAACATTTTAAGGTATAATATGAACAAGAATAAATAGAGACATGCATACAATGACATAGAGATAACAAAAGATATTTTATTTATATATAAATAAATATGTGTATACATTGCATCAACACTACAAAATTGGTTGATTCGACTACAAAAGTTGGTATTGATAACAAAAGATAAAAAAGAGACATTCTTGTTTAGACACACAGGGCGAACATCAAGACTTAGATGCCCTCAATCAGAATTTGGAGGCATTCAACCTAAGCAAGGGAAAATAGGTTATCATGTGATTGCAAGAATTGGGCAAAGAGTCCCATATCATTCCTCATAATTCTCGCACAAAGAAGAGTGACCACTTCCTCCACTGTCTCATTCTAAAGAGACGATGCTATACAAATGGCGTCACCTACCAATCCACTCTAAGGATAGTGACTTAGCCCAACGATAGCTACATTGAAACGATGATGGAATTTAGGCATCACTAGATGTTCCAACGCTCTTTACACCCTATTCACAGTGGCCAGAGGTCCTAATGACCATGTACGAAAATTTCTCTAACATAGTGGTATTGTGTACATGTGTCTGGCTCAAAAATGCTTCGCCTAGAATACTGTGAAGCACCTCTTCTTCCACCTCACTCTGTATCACAAGGAATTCCTTCAGTTTATCCGACAGATGCCTGAACAGTAGATTGCATTCAATATCCTCCATAACAATGAAATCATTTAAAAATTTTCGATCACTCTAAGTGCTAGTTATGCTGGATGCTTCTAAATGACAAAGAGCGGTGATGTTGGTTTAATTTATAGAAGGTTGGTTAGACATTGGAGCTTTTCTCTTAGATTTGGTGGGATGATAGCTTAGTTTGAATTAATGTCTGATTTGAAACCACCATTTAATCACATCCTTAGTTGGAAGTATACGTGTGCTATCATATGGTTTTCTGTTAAGGCTCCATTAATTATTTGTTTGTGTGAAAGGTTATTCAGTGGCCGTTGCTGAAAAAAATATCAGTTTTCTTTCTCAATGCCCTTTCATTTTCTAGAATAATATTTTGGCCAATCTCAGTAGTTTCCAAGAGATGATGAAGAAATAAGAATATCACCAATTTAGTAACGACTTTAGCAACCATTTGGTGAAATTGGTTTGCTATATATTAAGAAAATTGAGAGGGAGCAGGGGTTGGTCCTCTAGATATACACTTTTTGGTGTTTTCGAGAGGGATTTGATCATTTATTTCATGCTATAATAATTCATAATCTTTGAGTTGTGTATTTAATGAGATGCTTAGTACGTTGAT
This sequence comes from Sequoiadendron giganteum, assembly GCA_007115665.2. Lineage (NCBI taxonomy): Eukaryota > Viridiplantae > Streptophyta > Pinopsida > Cupressales > Cupressaceae > Sequoiadendron > Sequoiadendron giganteum. The sequence goes on along the minus strand of CM021103.1, from coordinate 344,948,682 downwards.
ATTTGTGTTAGGTGTGTGATAGAGTTATGTCTTCTTTGTGAGATAAGCTTTATGGTATCCATTTATTATAGTATGATCTTATTTCCTTTCATGATATAGTAATGGGTCTTTCCAACATTTGTGTTGATCGTTTATGGTTGTTTATAAATTCGCATTAGTTTCATATTTATGAAATAACATCTATTGCCTTTCCTGCTTTCTGGTTAAACACATACCGATGTTTATTTATTTTAGTTAGATTCATTACATATCACTCGAGGCAGTTGTACCTCCAAAATTTAGAGAGAAGCCACAAATGAAATTGTGGTCTTTTAAGAGTTGTTAGCGAGTTGATACTAGTGCTAAACTAGGCTGAGAGTCATTTATTTTGAGCATATTTATCATGATCCAATTAATTCACTAACACTATGATAATTAGGTGATGCTTGAATGAGATCCCATAAAGATATCTTATTAGAAGTGTTTCAATGTTGCTCCACAAGGTCATACTCCTTCCCACTATGAAAATGCAAATGAGGGGCACTAGGAAAAATGGGTTGGGGAATTAGTATTGATGTAGGAATGGTTTTTGGTTGTCTATTATTCCTTGTGTTATATATACAAGCAATGGTACAGTTACTTGGTTGTTGAAAAACATTTTTAGTAGTGATTTTACTTGTGAAGTTCAAGATAGCTCTTAGAGGTTTGGATTTGTTTTGAGGTGGTCCTATGATAATAATATGTTTTTTGTTGTTGTTGTTGTGAAGGTGGATAGATAATAAGTTGAGGTGTGATTGTATTAACTTCTCTTTGATGTGTTTTGTTATGAAAATCATTATTGGACAATTTTGTTGAGATGTAGTCCTCAAAAGCTTCATCTAACATGTCAAAATCATCACTACTAAAGGGCTTGAGGGATATATTAACTTGTAGAAAGAGATTTGACATGATCAACTGACTATATTTTCCCCAAGGTTAATCATTTAATGTACAGTTCTTTGTTAAATATTTTGGGATGGTCTATGGTTTCAAATGTTGAAGAAAGTAAAACTACTCTATTCAGATTATGCAATGAAAACAAGTCTATTGATTTGAAGCTATCTCATACTGAAAAGTAACAATATTTTTTTTAACTTTTTCACAAATGCAAATAAAAGGAAAAATTTCTTTAATATGCAAAAAATATGTTCCAAAATTCTAAAACATAGATGTACCAACAAAAATAGAAATAAACACAAACACATAAATGCATAGAAAAACCTATCATGACACTTATATGAGGACAAATTTTCCCTAGGTAAAATGAGTCCCTAAGGTTTCTAGAAAATAAAAAATTGATTTTATATGTTACTATTTAGATTTACTATTTCTAATTGAAATTTGTTATTATAGTGAAAATATTTTCCATAATATTTTGATTAAAGGGAAAAATAGGTTTTGAAGGGACTGGAAACCCTTTACAATAAAATGAATGAAAAGCTATTGAAAGATAAAAATATTGAACCTTTAGCAATAGCCAACACCAAAACATCAACCAAAAAATAGAGAACCAGTAGCAAAAGATAGAAATAGAAAAAAACACAAAATGGAACACTATTTCATGTTCTTTAAGGTGTTAGCCACCTCAAGTTCTTGGTTACAATGCATATCGACCATGTCCATCAGTTCTTTCTTCTCTTCCTCAAAGGTTTTCCTCAGGTTTCCCTTACCCCTTGTACTTGGGCCTTTGGTCTCATCTTTTTTGACCTTCTTTCCCTTCCATTTTGAATCCCAGTCCTTCTCCATCAGCTCTACAAAGTAAATATGATCTTCCCTTAGTTCACTTATCTTGCAAAAAAGGACCTCTAGGGATTCAACACTATTCTTGACTGAACTGTGTCTAACTTGCAGAAGCTTCTTGATTTACGCATTGGTTTCATTAATCTTAGCATCCATTTCAAAGATACATTGCTCACACAAGGATTTAAAATCCATAAAGGAGCACTCTAAATCCACTAGTCTTTCAATCAAAATATCTGAGGAAGTACCCTTCAATATATTCAACATATTCTCTTTCAGACCCCTAATCTTGATGTTCACCCTGTTAAATTCCTGTAGTGTCCACTTGGCTAGCTTGAATGTGCCAGTAGCCCCCACATGATCCATATCCAGAAGCTTGAACATTGAATTATTTTCCATAATGTTGATGAAATGTAAATGCAATTTTGTGATAATTTATGAACAAAATGAAAAAAAAATTTAATGCATTTTTAATGTAATTTTGATCTAAATGACTGAAACACACTTTTATACAATCTAATTTGCAAAATGTATGCAATGTTTTTGGATTTTTATGAATTTACATGATGCAAACATGAAAATTGTAACCCTAAATGCAATACAAAACTTAGATCTAGGGTTTAAATGATCTCCAAATCAAAAAAGTATGATGTACAATGTTAATTTCACCAAAATGAAATGTGGGGAAAAGGGGGAATGCTTAAAATTGGGTGTTCTAGGTCCTTCATACAAAGAAATTAGGAAATAATGGTGTCTCTCTTCCCAAATTTCATTGAAACTAAGCGATTGCAAGGTGTAGAGATTGGAATTAAATTACAGGGTGGGACAATCATACCTGAATCTTTGGTTTCTTAGGTCAATAGGATTTGGAATCAGGTGGAAATAATTTTTTGCAACTAAACCCAATGAAAAATAAGACCTAGATAATAAAATTCAAGTTCTCAAAGATATAGAGACTAAAATCACAATTTGTAGGAAGATCTGAGAATCGTCTAGAAACATGTACCTAGCACCAAAAGTACATTATGAGGTCTATTGAACAAAAAAGTTTTCCTAGGGGAAAATGAGTCTTGGTAGGATTTTTGAAACTGTAAAAGCTAAAGTTATAGCCCTTTGTTTGCACTCTGCTCCTATACCTACAAATCTTCATTTCTAGATTTATACCTGCAATAAATCAACAACATAATTTTTTTTCTTGTTTGTATGGGGGTTTTCCTCGATCAAACCCCAAGTTTGGTAATTAAACCTTGATAAATGGTAGATATGATAAATGACAATGAGTGAGACCTAACCTTAAGTGCATTAATGGTTTTTATGAGCTAAAATGCAAAGAAACTCTACTCAAGTGCATTAGAGTATGATTCCTAAATGATGAATGATAAAGATCCACTTAGGGAGAAGTCATTACACCCCAAATAAACTTGAAACAAAAATGATACCTTGTTGTAGGTTGCTAGTAGAATGAATCTTGAAGATGGGAACACTAGAAAATAAGTCATTAGGGTATGATAAATGGCCAAATGCATCTCCCAAACCTAGAATCCATCATGTTCCACGATTGACATCAACCTTCAATCATGAAAAATGCTTGATCAAATCTTGAAAAATGAGCTTGAAGACCTGAAAATACACACAATGTTGCTCCAAGACTTCAAAGTTTCTTGCTTTCTTGCTCTTCAAAATCTCTTTTCTTGATCTCGTAATCTTTTTCTCAATCTTCATCTCTAGTTTGAAATGGTGACAAGACTAGGCTTTATAGGCTTCTTCTCTAATTCCTCGAATATTAGATCTTGATAGCCAATATTTGCATTTGAAATTTGAATGATTAAAATATCACTAAAAAGATATAAAAAATTGAGTCAAGTAGGACTTAAGGAGGACCCATTCACCCTTGGGAAAATAGGTCCTCACCCATAAGTCCAAGATACACATATGCCAAGATATTTCAATTATCGGTTGCATCAATTAAATGTCGATTATGCTTTTGAAAAAGGGGAAAACGATGGATTTGGGATGCATAAAAAAGGGAATTAGGTCCTATTTAGGAAGGTTGAAAATGCATAAATGTGAAGTCACTAAAATAGCTCCAAAGTAAATGTGAGATTGTACTATCACCTAAAAAGGAGTACAATTTCCTAAACTACACAACCATAAAAGGAGCATTTCTACCTCACATTTCTCATGCATTTAAAATTGCAAGTGGAGGGAGGAGCAAAGGAAAGAGGAGAGGATAAAAAATGTGCTCAAGGTAAATGTCAATTTTCTTTATTTTTTTTCTCTTTATTTTAGAATTTTCTTTCTTTGTATTTATTTGTTTATTTCAATAAATATTTTTGAAAAAAAAAATCTCACAAGTTTAATATAATCTAGATTAAATTGTCAATATCTATTTGATTTTCATTATTATATATATAATATTATATAATATATATTATATTATAACATATTATATTAATTTTAATACATAAATACATTTTTTGGTACATAAATATAATTTTATTGATATCAAGAAAACCCTTACACCATGCCATATCGGTGGCAATATCTGAGTAGAGAAACCCATACATTTGTTGTTTATAATACAACCAACCCCATACCCCAACCTCTTGAGATAACCAAAATGACTATGCCTATACCATGCGATATGAAATTATTTATTCTTTTTTGTTGAGGATCTTAGCAACATTGTGTGATTTAAAAGTATTGAAGAAGACCACTTCCTTTTCACTTCTATCCACTCTAGTTCTAAATTTGGAGTGCCATCAAGAGGCTGTGAGGTGAGGGCATTGACCCCATCCATGTAGGAGGAACTTGAAGTAGTTCCAATTGATGTAGGAGTTGATGGAGCCTCCACATGATCAACCACCTCTAATGTGAGATCATTCACTTATGAGGTTGAGGGGGAAATAGAGAGGTCCCTATTATTTAGGGCCTCATGTGACAACATCGAAGTATCTTGCATAGCTGGAGGAGAGGTAGAATTTTGTTTTTGAGAATATTTGCAAAGCTGGAGGAGATGTAGAATCTGGCTTTGAGAAGATTTCCTAAGGATCTTATGAAGAAGAAAAATCATTTTGGAGATCTAGGAGAGATGACATAATGGTGGGCCTCTATCCCAATTCACCAGGAGGGTCTTCCATTTGAGGTCTGGTTGATGGTTTGTCTCTTATGGCACTGATGAGTCAAGTGGCCAATTGAAAAAAAAATACTGCATTTGAATTAGTGCCTTAGATATCTCAACTGGCATTCCCTTAGATAAATCCATTTCCATGCATATACGTGCACAACTGGAGTTCCTATAGCTAATTTTTTTAGTGGAGGAATAATGATATTTACCCAAGCCATTTCCAATATCACATAGATAGTCCGATTCCTAGAATTGGAGGGGGTGATAAGGTAACATGACCCAAAGAAATGTAGGTGAGAAAGTATCAATACATGGATCAAAGGAAGCATACCAAGGCTTCATGCTTATGAATTCAGCTTGAAAGATCTAGTGGCTTGACTACAACACTAGATCCATGTATTTAGTAGAGTCAAATTCTAATATGAAGAACCCTCAAGTACATGGATAGATACATATTTCTTCTTTCGTGTATTCCTCTAATTCTGTGTGATCTAAGTGTTTACATCGCACATGTTGGGACAAGATTTTTTCAATCTACAAATGAGAGAATGTTCTTGCAAATACTCCTCTCAATCACAAGCAAGACTATCCAAGAAAACCTCAAGGATAATCTTAGAGTGTCAAACTAGGAGGGGGAAAATCTTGGTGTCATTTGCACTTGTTACTTTGGTATACCCAAAATCAAGGATGGTGATATTGTGAGAGGTCAAATGGGGGAAAACATGGGTATTTTTCTCCAAACCCTTCCTTGCAATGACACTCTCAGGGAGCCATTGATTTGTGGGTTGGCACAACATAGCAATGTTTCCCTCCCACCCCTCTTGCAGAGCCAAAACCCTAGTTTTTCCCCTCATAGTGTCCCTAAAATTCATCTTTCCAAAAGGTGAGCTATGACCCAAACACCCAGAGACGGATACCCAATCATCATCATAGGCTTCATTGCTCAATCTTAGGGGATCGAAGGCAGAGGGGGGTGCAAGATTTAAGAATTTTTGGGTGCACCTCATGGCACCGACGTTCAATAGAGTGAATTATAGTTTTAATTTAAATACATACATACATACATATTTATATAATTTTTTTGTCTTAATAAATAAGATTAAAATATAAGTTTTACTAGGGGACTATGGCCTCCCTATAGGGTAATGTGAACCTTATGGGGTGAAGCTCCTATTTCTCCCACATAACAATGAGGAGGATGGGGGTTTCTCCCTTGGCCTGCAAATGTATAGGCTAGGTTAAATTACTCGACCAAAAGGGGCCCACACAATTTTTATTAATTTAAAAATAAAATTCAAACTATTTCGTTAGATAACAAAACCTATTCTCATATATAATAAAACATTTAATAATTTATTTGAATCTTTTTTTTCTCTTTTTTTTTCAATTAAAAAATAAAATATAATAATATGCTTATATATACATACTTCCATAAAATGGTAGAAAAATAGAAGAAAAGCATACAATAGTCCTTCTTTTATTTTATTTTTATAATATTTTCAAGAACTAACTTAAATGCTTGTAAATATACACATGCAAATTTTTATTTTTCAATAATGATTAAAATGAATTGTTGCAAATAAATTTTCTTAAACAATACATTTTTACAAATGATTTCAAATATATTTAGACACAAGTAATATTTTTTCTCCAAAAAACTCATCCTCAAAATATGGATTCAACAAGAACAAACATTACATTCTTATTCATGTGCATTCAAAAAGAATTTCATACAATGTAGTTAGAAAAAGAGGAACTACAAAACATTTCAAAACAAATTAAAGGTTTATGCCATCAAGACTTTAAAACTTTCCACAAAGATCAAAAGGAATGATACAAAATTTAATCCAAATTTAAGGTTAACTAAGCCATTATAATGGAAAGGTACTTCACACTTGATCCTTAAAAAATATTACAAAACAACCTTCACACAAGGCCAATGGAGGTTCTCAACTTGTAAACATAGGAATTTCTCACAAGTACACCCCCAATCTAGGAGGCCCTCAAGAAAATATATTTCACAAGAAATAGAAAGATAAAACACATATAAAAATTCTAAGATCCCTATACAAAACCCTATTCAAAGGTTTATTCTCAAATGAATCCTACACAAGATTTATTATGTGGGGAGAAGAGGATATTCTTTCCAAATGGGGATAATATAGAACCATGAAGTATAACATATCCTCATACAGTGTAAGAAACTCCTTCATATGATGTTTACCATATTTTTTCCTTCATAGCCTCATTCAAAACACATTAATAATTTTCCTCAAAATATCTCAAACAACAAAAAGGTACTCATAGCCGAAATTGTTCATTCTCAAAGAATACAAACCATCACCAAGGAGGTTCCATGCCTATCTCAACCCCTCACATGGTTTGATCTCATTGATTAGGAGATCATAACCCATCAAATTCTTATCCCACACATAAATAATCATCACAAAATATCAAATCACCTTCAAATGAAAGAACCATGACATTAAATTTTAAGAAATAAGAAGCCTAGCTCAATAATATTTATAAGGATGATAAGGCTGGATGAATCTCCTTTGATAATTATAAGTCCTTCCCACATAAGATCCATATTATCCTAAGAGATCTCTTCCCACCAAAACCAAAAAGTACAAAACCAAAAATGTAAGTAAAAAAAATTAAAAAAATACTAAAAAAGTATTCAAGAGAGGTGCTATTATTATTTTCTATAGAAACCCTTAACTCTAAGGTTATCACACTATTAAGTTTAAAATAAGTGCAAGAAGTGGTGGGTGAGAATCTTATCGTCTTGGTTCTTGGGGTCCTTCTAAGTTGCAAGGGCCCCCTAGTGTCAGATCTTATGTTGTCAAACTATTTTTGTTTGTTGTTGGATCTAATATGCTGTGTGGGACACCCCTATCCCCAAGCCTTTTCTATCTAATGTGGCTAATCACTTGGAATATCTAACCCTTTAGAAGGATCTTTCTCTCGAAGGCCCAAAAAAGAGTCCTTTGATAGAGTCTATATTGTTCTTTCCAAGGAAGTAACAACTATTATGATCAAAGACCCCTTGGATTGATCTTTGGCCAAAATGGAGAACTCCCTAGTTGGAAGATTTGTTGCTAGATGCCCAAATATTGAATTTGTGAGAAAATGGGCTTCTTCTCATTGGTTTGTAAAGGGTTCCTTATATATATTGGTGCTTTCCAAAAGGAAGTTTTTTTTTAATTTCTCCCTCCAAGAGGACTTCCTTAACACCCTTACCATGGGCCCCTAGTTCTTTGGAAAATATATCCCAACTCTTTGCATATGGCTTCTAGGTTTTGATCCCTCTATGCACCTTGCTAGTGCTCTCCCAACTTGGATTAGGATTTCAGGCCTCCTATTGCAGTTCTGGGATGAGGAGATCATTATTGGGATTTTGAAATACTTGGAATTTTTATCTCATCGGTTCATGTCACTAAGGCAAGGACTAGAATAATATTTGCTAGATTTTGAGTCAATATTGAGCTAAATAAAGTCTTGTCAACCTCATTTATTTTGGAGTCCAAGCTTGGTAAATGGTTTCAAGTCCTTGAATATGAGAACTCATCTCCTTATGCCAAATCTTCTCCTTAGTTAGTCACCTCTATAAAAAATAATCTGAAAGGAGAGTGTAAGAGCAAGAACTTTCTTGATCCTTCAAAAGATAAGGGTATTTTAATGCCCCTTTGAGCTCCAATCTTTTGGGCTTGTTGAAAAAGATGGAATTGATGCTTTCTCCTCCTATTGAAGGAGTAAATTTAGTTTCCCCCCAATCTCCTATTGGGCTCCACCTCCTAGATGTCTTCTTGCTTCTAGTTCCTTTCCCTCTCCTCTACTAGGACATCTTCTACTATAGTCCAAAACAAATTCCACTAGAGGTGTTTTAGTTGGTTTTGGTATCTTAATTGGACCTTTTATGGAGAATATTTTTCCTCCTCCTTGTCCCCAAGGATTTCTCTAAATAAGGTAGGAGACTTTTGTCCCATTGTTTCACCTAAGTACTTAGCCCTCTCTCATCCAGTTTTATCTATGAAGGAAGAAATTGTTGTCCCTTCCCATCCTAAAATTATGGATTAAGAGGTTGTGATCCAAGGGTATTCTGTAGCGATTCCCCTAACTACCTCCCCTACTTCCCAAATCCTCAAAAGGATCTAGCTTTGGAATCATGAGTTCTCCAACCAAATTGTCTTCTTTTAAAATAGGCTTGAGGCTAAGAAATATAGCTGATGTGGGAAAATATTCTAATCTTGGGAGGAAATCTTCCAGAGAAATGAGATAGAGGAACACTACCATAGATGTTGTGAGTGGTAGTAAAAGTACTATGGAGCATACAAAATAAAAAATAATTAAAAACTGATAATTCTCTCCTAGAATGTAAGGGGACTCAATAGACACCACAAGTACAACATAGTTATGAACCTCATCAAAGAGTTCAATCATGACATTTTGTTCGTACAAGAGACCAAAATGAATGTTATTTCTTTAAAAAAAACTTGTAAGTATATTTATCCTTTTTCCTTTTCTATTGTTGTGGATATGGATGGTACCTCTATAGGCTTAGATAATTTTTGGAAACCACATTATAATGGTTACTTAAAATATATCGAGAATTTTTGAGGCAAGGGAATCCAAAAGATTCAAAGAACATTCAGTGGTAGAGGTTGTCAGTGATGCAATGAAGTTCAGTATGGTGGCTAGCTTAGTATATTGAGGATGGGAAGTCACGGATTAAAGGGTTTTTTTTTTAGTATGTCTAGTTTATCCACTGGAATTTTCAAAGGTTCACATGAAGATCTGACCAAGTTATGAGTATTTGTGTTCTAGCAGTTGTTTAGTTGTTTTAGTTGGTGTTCTTGAAAGAAGATGATGTGATTCAAGTAATCTGAGCTATTGTGGATCTTTAGTGGTGATTCATGGATGTTTCTAGATCATAACCTATCTGTGTTTTTGGTTCGCATTGATTGTTGTGCTCGCAATTGGTCATTTTCTTCTGGGAGTTCATAGTTTCCTATTCTTGGCTGACAGGGTGATTGTAGCGTGTTGTCGATCTTTGAGGCTAATTGTTTAAGGTGTTTTGTGTTCGATACATGTTGTTTTGGGTCCCTACTATGTTTGGGCCAACCTAGGCTGATTCGCATTGATAATTTATTATGGATTTAGGTCGATAGTTTATACACATTTTGGTATTTTGTTGGGCCAACATGTAGTGGATGTTATCCTTAGATGCGGATATATAAGACCAATTTTTTTGAGGAGATTGAGAATGAAAAATGGAAGCAAGAATGTATATGCACGATGTGTGAGTTTTGTGTGTGAATAATGTTGTAATATTTTGAAGGTAGAAATAAAGTGTGAATAATAATAGTCATGAAGCATGGTGATGAGATGTTTTGATCCAAAAAGATCACAGCAGAAGAGAAAGTGTGGAGTAGGAGAAGAAGTCAATGGAAGATTGTTACTATATGAATTGTTTATAATTCTTGGGCTATGGCCTAGCATATGTAAATCCCAAGAGGCATATATAATGTGTTTTGAGATCATATTATAATAAGCAGTGAACTTTGAAGGCTAGTGTTTTTTTTCCCTTTGAGGGTTTTCCCAAGATAATTCTTGTGTCACATGTTCTTGCACATTTGTTATCTTTTTGTTGATTATCTGTTAGCTTTCGTTGCATATCTATAAGATCTGGGTGTTATTTGTTTATGCTATGAGGTGGAAAAATCCCTCACCGGACCCTGCTACCTTGGTCTAGATCAATTGGTATCAAAGCTGGTTGGTTGTTGGTTTATCAGAGTTGGTTGAAGATTTGGTTGTGAATTTATCAGAGCAGGTTGTGAATCTGATTGGCTGGTTGCAAATCTATTTCAGAGTAGGTTGTAGAGCAGGTTGAAGAGTTGGTTGTGAATCTATTGCAAATGGGGAAGATTTGAAAAAGAACAAAGAAGGAAAAAGAGAACCTGATATGTGAAAGGGATACCTTGGAGGAAGAATTGTGTGAACTCAGGAAGTATAATTCAGAATTGATGCAGAGGATGAAAGAACTAGGAAAAGAAAAGCATGACGCTCTTGAAGAAGAATTGTAAATTGAAAGAAGGAGAAATGGAGAACTAGAAGCAGAGCTAGATGATTTTGAATAAGGATTCATGTTGTTTAAGGAGTTGGATAAGAAGAACAGTGATCTAGAGGAAAGTTTGAAAGAGCTGAACAAGGAGAACAATTTACAGAAGAAGGAAATATATGATTTGAAGGAACATGCTAACTAGTTGGAGAAGCAGAATGAGAATCTGAGATCTAAACCTGGAGTGTGATGTTTCTTATGATACAAATGATTTGTGTAATGTTGTAGAAACGTCTTTAGAAAATGGGATTGAAGATGAAAGTATGACTAGGCTTGTGATTGTTGGAGATGGTATTGGTTTCAAAATCATGTAGAGAATGGGATACAAAGGAAAGGGATTGGGAAAGCATCAACAAGGAATGATAGAACCTATTGTACCAATAAGGAGAGCAAGAATTGAAGGCCTTGGATATGATAGAGATAAGGATGTTGTTACAAGTTCAAACAATTCATATCAGGGAAGAAAAAGTATGTATTGTTCACATTGTAATAGGCATGGACATGAAAAGGAATTATGTTGGGATCTATATCCTTGTAAGTTCTATGGATTAAGGAATCATTCTGAGAAGATGTGTTGGAATAAAATGACAAGGAGAAATTCTAGGAGAAATTGTATACATATGAACTATGGATGGATTGATGGATCAAAATGCAAGTATGTTGCTCATAAGTTCAAGAATTTTTAAAGATTGAAGCATGCATGTGTTGAGGGAGAGGAAGGATCAAGATGCAAATAAAGAAGACCTTATGCAGAGCAAAACAAGGACAATCATTCAAACTATAGAGGGAAAGGTGATAGGAGTCATAATACTTATCACAATGAAGGGTACCGGAGGAGTGAAATAGGATTTGATAGAGAAGGAACCCATTTTCAAGCTTCGAAGAAGAAACAATCAAGCACTAAGTGTCATCAAGAACCTAATACCAAAGATGCTAATGAAAGAGAAGTAGTAAAGGATGTAGAGATAGCTTATGAAGATGAAGAAAAGCTAGTTGATAAAAAATTAATTTATCCAAAGGAAGGGAACCTTTGGAGGAATCGGATTTGATAGTAGAATCTAAAGAAGAAGCAACAATCTTAAGGAGACTTGTGAGAGTAGTGAACTGATGTCAAGCATAATAGGAAAGGGGAGTCTGCATTGCATAGAAAGAGGAAGTGAAAGCTCATATATTGGATTCAACAAAGAGGGATAAAGAGATAGGAACTGTATATGTAGAGAAGAGAATATAACCTTTTGGGTTGTGTAAAGGAGATGCAAAAAGTGTTGCAGAGGAAATTTAGTCAAGGAAGTCATATGAGTGTTCCAGAGGATGCAAGTATGTTTTAACTTTAATTGATCGAAGCAAACAATGATCTTGAGGCAACTTGTAGGGTAGGCTTGCTCAGATCGCCAACCAGTGAGGTAGTCCAAGGCCTGCGAGTAGAACATCGAACTTAGAAGAACTTGAGGCATTTTTTCAGGATGGACTTAAACATACCGCCAAACTTGAGGTAGTTGCAAGTACATATGCAAATTTTAGTTGATTGAAGAAAACATTGATCTTGAGGAAACTTGCGGAGAAGGCTTGCTCAGACCATCGACCATTGAGGTAGTGCAAGGCTTGCATGTAGATTGTTGAATCCAAATTACATTTGAGGCAATTTTTCATGGTGGACTTAAACAAAAAACTGATCATGAGGCAGTTGCAAGTACCTATGAACAAATCACCGAACCAATTCAAGGAGACAACATTGATTTTGACATAACTTAGCCCAAAGTGAAGAGGCTCACTTTTTAAATAATCCTGAGATTTTGATGCAGGGGCATCCAGAAGATTCAAAGAAAATTTGGTTGCAGAGGTTGTTGATGATGCAATGAAGTTCAGTATGATGGATAGCTCAGTATATTGAGGATGAGAAATCATAGATTAAAGCGTTTATTGTTGAGTATGTCTATTTTATCCATCAAAAGTTTCAAGGTTTGACCAAGTTATGAGTATCTATGTTCTGGAAGTTGTTCGGCTGCTTTAGTTGGTGTTCTTGAAAGGAGATGATGTGATTCAAGTATTTTGAGTTGTTGTGCATCTTCAGTGGTGATTCGTAGATTTTTCTAGATCATGACTTAAATGTGTTGTTGGTTTGCAATGATTGTTGTTCTCGCGATTGGTGATTTTCTTCTGGGAGTTCATATCTTCCTGTTCTTGGCCGACAGGGTGATTGTAGCATGTTGTGGATCTTTGAGGCTAATTTTTTAAGGTGTTTTGTGTTCGATACATGCTGTTTTGGGTCCCTACTATGTTTGGGATAACATAGGGTATTTTCATTGATAATTTATTATGGATTTGGGCTGACAATTTATACACATTTTGGTTTTTTGTTGGGCCGACATGTAGTGGATGTTATTCTTAGATGCGGATATATAAGAGTGATTGTTTTGAGGAGATTGAGAATGAAAAAGGGAAGAAGGCATATGTGAAAGATGTGCGAGTTCTATGTGTGAATAATGTTCTAATCTTTTGAAGGAAAAAATAAAGTGTGAAAAACAATTGTCATGAAGCATGGTGATGAGATGTTTTGATCCAACAAGATCATAAGAGCAAAGAAAGAATGGAGAAGGAGAAGAAGTAGATGGAAGATTGTTACTATATGAATTGTTTGTAATTCCTAGGTTGCATCCTAGCCTTTGTAAATCCCAAGAGGCATATCTAATGTATTTTGAGATCGTATTATAATGAGGAGTGAGCTTTGAAGGCTGCGTTTTTTTTTTCTTTTCCCTTTGAGGGTTTTCCTAGGATAATTCGTGTGTCATGTTTTCTTGCATATCTATTATCTTTGTGTTGATTACTTGTTAGCTTTCATTGCATATCTATAAGATCTGGGTGTTATTTTTTTAAGCTATGAGGTGGATAGTCCCTCGCCAGACCCTCCTACCTTGGTCTACATCAATTTTTTTCTTAATACTATTTTCACGGATTTTCTTGAACACTCTAATTGGCTTCTCTATATTATATATACTCTAAAAAAACTAGTCCTTAGTAAGGAGACTTGATCCAATCTCTTAAGTATTAGAGCCTAATTTAATATTTCCCACTAAATTTTATTTTGGAGACTTTAACTCCCATCTCTACCCTTCTAAAAATTTAGGGGGTTCTTTGGACCTATCTGATAACATGATGGACCTTAATGACCTACTGGTTGATGAAGATATTTTAGACTAATCTTGAAGGATGTTATTTTACCTGGTCCTATATGACCATGAATCAAGTTAAATGCATGAATAATCAATAACAATCACAAAACTGTTAAATTCAAGCCAAAGATCCTAATCTAACGATGAAGAAAAAAAAATGACATAAGAGACCAATAAAGTAAAATAATTAAAGTAATACCATTTTATGTCAATATTGAATTACCTTCATTGATCTTCTCAGTTTTTCTTTTAATCTATTATTTATCTCATATTTCATGTATGCATAATTCAATAAGCTTGAGTAGATATGATAAAATGTATCAAAGATTGTGGTTAGCCTTCATATGAGGATGAAGGTTAAATTTATAGAAAAATGCAAGTTTGGATGGATAGTCTAGATTTGTGGAAGAATTGAAAAGATCGATGGAGGAGAATTGATTGATTCGTTAGCTGGTTGTATGATTTAGTGAACTAAGTGCATGGATTAGTCAATTGTTTGCATGATTTAGACTAAAATTGATTGGTTAGTGGACTAAGAGTAAGTCTCAGTCAGAAGATGAGTTTGAAATGCATGAGATTCAATAATTAATTAATAAAGACATATGCAAATGGATTAAATAAATTAAATAAATAAATATATTTATTTATGGAGAATGGATAATGTTGAGGAATTAAAGGATAATTAAATAAATAATAATTTATTTAACTAATTTAGAAGAATAAAGATAATTAGGGACACGATTAAATAAATGAAATTTATTTAAGTAATCAAGGAAGAATAATAATAAGGTGAATTCATTATATAATATGAAATTATTTAATTAATAATATAATATAAAATTGTTAATAATTAAATAATTAATAATTATTTAATCATATGGGTAAGATGTGAATTAATGTAAAAATGTTTCTTGCAGGCTAGGCCAATTTTTAGTGGCTACATTTTACCCCTCTTTGAGACAATTTTGAGAATTGTTTCAAAGAAAAATCAAGAAAATTTTGCTCAAGACCTACCCTAGTATACCCAAATTATAATGGGATAGTGTGGTGCCCCCTTGGGAAATTTGGTGAAAATTCCAAAAAAATAGCCAGATTTAGTAACAAGCCAATTTAATGTGTTTAGATACAATGAATGCAAAAAAATATAGTTGTAAGGAAATTGGGTCAACAATGGTAGTAGTAGGGTTACATGGGTAGTGCATTCAATATAAAATAGGGGTCTATTAGGGCATTGTAGCTCTATATATAGGCCATTGGTGGAACATTAATCCTCATTCATGCATATTGCTTTTGAAATTTAGAGAGGAGTGTAGTGAGCTATATTTGACTTGGTGCAAAGTTATGGTAGGGATTCTAGAGAGTAGCCATCAAGGAGCATAAGGACATATGGGTGGCTAGTAGGCTCAAGAGATGTAGTATGCACGCTATCCTGACTTTGAAATTTTGAATTTTGTATGAAAATTTAAGTCTTAAAAATAGAGCAATGGATGCAATGCATTATTTTGTGCCACATTTGTCATCATGAATGATGTATCTATATGCTTTAGCACCACAATTGTAAATACATGATGCATTTTTCTTGCAGTGCCACAACTAATTTATGTACTACAAAAATATTATGTTGTACAAAGTCATTGTAGTGTGATGCATGCATTGGATAAAGTGGTGCAACTATTTATTTGCGCTACAATTGAATTGCATAAAATAAATATCTAGACTGACGTATTTAACTATTAAAGTGACACATGTTTGACTACCAAAATTAAAAATGCATTCTTAGGAAAAATATTCAGGGTTTAATAGGTCAAATAGGTTTAGACAGAGGTTATGATTTATCTAATTTGTAGTTAAATGCAAGAGATATTTCTTCCATTGTGTATGTGCAAGAGTCGAATGATATTTGTTGATGGGTGTCTTAGCACTGCACAACATAGACAAAATAAAAGTACTCTATCTCTTTGAAAGGCGATTTCTATCAGTAGACTTCAAGAAACAACCCCAAGGTCTCTAATGTCAGGTCTTGACAATGTAGAAAACAACTCAGTGATGATGTATAATGCTAGTGATCACAAATGGTATTACAAGTTAACAAAGTTGGAAGCATTTAAGCTTATCATCAAATGTGACAATGTGGTAATGCTTTCAATCCTAAACTAACACAGGCTTTAAAGAAATAGCAAAAGATATAGGGTTTAAAGAAAGATATCCTAATCTAACACCTAAGATCAATCAAAGCTATAAATGATGTTGTAGATGGACAAATCCCCATGAAACCAATCTCTGCTTGATCAAGGAAAAGCCTATAACTACACAAAAATGATGCAATCTTCAAAGGAAACTAAAAGATTTTTGGACTATGAACATCCATACATATACCCAATTACTGGCACAATGTGAACAAACATTCACGATTGAACTTAGTGCTATATTTGGCTTAGCCTAACTTTACACAATAATTTACCATCAACAAACCATCAAATGCATGAGCAGGAGATTCATAAAACATCATTAAAATTTCACCATCATTATGAAATAACTAAGACTAACTAAGAATCAGAAATAGGAAACCATAACATCTTCAAACTCAACACATTAGCTCACCAAATCAATGACCCAACTGTATTAATCTCTCTAGAATTTGCTTCAACAATCTCCAATTCTTCCTCTCCTTTAACTACTAATTGACTAACTTGCAAAATAAAACCAATTCTAACCCTTTACAAAATGAGAAGGCATAGCATTTTATAGAAATTACATTTAAGAATAAATAGCCATGATTAAATCCATTCAATTGTTCAAATCATTCCTCTAGAAGCCTTAGGAAGTTACATTAAATTTGAGAACTCATGCTACATCATCAACCAATCAGATAAATTCAGTTACATTTTAGATCAATGAAAAATAAATATTCCTTCCCCTTAACCATGATGAAAATTCCTATTGGAGAAATGAAGATAGCTCCAAATGTTGTCTTTTTGAAACATCTTCCAGTTAGGAGGGCATAGATTCTTATGAATGTCCCACATTAAATATTTAAGGTTGCAAGTTAAATTGCAACTTAAAATATTCTTGGTAGCTTATCCTTGGGCATGTATCAATATGCAGGGGAATTTTGAACAACTTGAAATCTCCTCCTTTAACATGTTTCCTTAAGTGAGTCCTCATGTGATTTAGTTTTCATCTCTAGATAAAGTCCAAGTAGCACATATATATTTAAATAACCTTTCAAAACACATAAAATAATCATGTGTAAACTTAAAAGTTTAAAAGAGTTAGTATTAAATAAATTTTAATTCATTTCCACTCATGCTATTCCACCATTTTCCTCGGAAACACCATGTAAAATCATGATTAAAGGTCCCACACTTTGTGAAACATTAATTAGATCCTTGGACTACTAGAAATAAATGCTTTCCAATGACCAAATCTTGCAATTCTATCAAAACTCGGGTTTCACTAAATTCCCTCTCAGTCATGCCAATATTGAACAAGGGAATACTTGGAATAGAATCAAATGACAACATAGGTTTTTTCCTTTGTGTGTGAAGGACCAAATGTGTCATAATTATCATTACCACCTTCCTCGTTATCCCATGCACTATGAAGATTGGAAATTATTACAGACCTCAACATGAAATAATTTCTCAAGTTAAATATAAGCTTGTCCTATTGCTTTTCATGGCCACTATAAAAATTAACAACATGGCTACCAATACCTGAAGAACTCTTAGTGTGAATCAAAACTTTGTCATATCCCCAAAATGAGTCATTTTCATCATTCCCTATGGTATGATGCTCCTTGTGTTCATTAGATTCATCATTGTTCAAGACATTATTTTGATTTACAAACATTATCAATTCATTGACTTCTCAACTCCATATCAATAGTGGTTTGCAAATGATCAAGGGGCAGCCTCCTTTAATGAGTTTCAACAAAAAATTATTGAATTTGATCTCCATGAATTTGAGTTCCCTATGAGATCCTTTTCCTCACACATCGTTGTAATTAACAACATTAGAATATCTTTAGTACTTCATTTGAAATGATTCAACAGGGTATTCATCCTTCATAAGTATGCTATAGAGTATTTACTAAACTTTGAACACAAAGCAAGAATTTGTACCATTAAAACCTTAGAAGATAACCATTTAGGTTGTGTTTCTACCACTTCACTAGGGAATTCTTAGACAAAACTCCTACAATCCTTAAATATGTATGTGTGAAGATCTCCAACCTGTTTAGCCATTAATATTTAGTTCTTTTAACACCTTGCAATGTATTCATGCATTAAACCACCCTTTCACAAGTAAAACATCAATCTCCATACATCTGGTGAAACATGACTGTATCAATTCCAACTATAAATTTCAAAATAATCTTCACTAAGTAATATATCAGAAAATATTTTTTTCCCAAAAATATTTCGACATACAATGTTGACGCACAGATATGAAGCCACCTCTACTCATTTCAAGTAAACCCATGAAACTTTATGTATTCAACTCCGTTGTCTTGAAGATTTAGTGAAGCCATGAAGGTTGAACCAATACTCCTTGGTCCTCTAAATTTTATGCACATGATGATCATTGGTTCCCAAATTCATTGGACTACGATGTTTTATCTTCTGCTAGATTGTCCATTGCCACAATCCACGGTCACAACCACTACATCAAGTTGAATTCCTATCAATCTCTAGTGAATTTAAAAATTGAAAGTATACCTTGGTTATGTTCACTTATGCCATCACAATGATCCAAGGGAGTGAACTCATACACCCAATTTATGGGAAATAATGGGAATCTGGTGAAAATCTAATCATGATGCATGAAGAATAGATTTTTTTTTTTACATCGTCTCTCCTTTCATTACTGCAGACTACACAAATTATTTTTAAAGACATTCCTTTTAAATTATTTGAATCTTCATTCATGATGTTTGCTAATTTCCATCACCAAAATATGACTTTTTTGAGCTCCTTCACTTTTCTTTGTGGATTTCATCATTCAAGGAAATCTCTGAAGGCTTAAACTGTCGTGGATTTCTCCTTTTTGCAGATTTTGCGTAAACCTAAAATTCCCAAAAAACACATTGTGAATTTCATATGTTTGTGGAATCTCTGAAACTCAAATATTTCCTCATGAATTCTCAATCATCATGGAATCTGTAAACCATTATCCCTTCACTAATTCCTTTAGCCCACATATTTTTTGACATAACACTTCACACATTCTACCATTGCATGGATTTTTTGATATTCTCCATCATGAATTCCCTTGATGCATAGAATACCTGACCATTGGCACTTCTCATGTTCATTGCTTCAGGAATTCCATATGCACACGGATTGCTTGAAATTTAGTTTATCATGAATTTAATTGCTCAAAGGAATCTCTAAATGTGCATCTCCATCTCACAAAATCCATACACATTTAGATTTCCCAAAATTCCTTAACAATCGTGAATTTTATCCAATAGTAAAATCTTTGAGACCTCATGATTTTTCTATCAAACATGGGACTTCCTTATATCTTCACAAAATTGGAAATTACCAGTGAGGCTATGGATTTACATCTTTCTTTTTATAAAAACTTCATGAATTAGAATCACAACTCTATGATATTAATGATCAGAGCTACAACTAGTGTTAATATAACCCATCATACAACTCCATGAATCTCCTTCTCACAAGCTTCATAAATGTTTGTAGTTCTTGTATGCACAATGCCCTATCTTACACCCTTGCTAAGCCTACTATTGCAAGTTGATGGAATTCCACGATTCAAAATAAAATTTGTGAAAGTCCACCATATCCTATTTTATTATGCATCCCTTTGTGTGATATCTCAATGGAGTACATTTTCCTTAGCAGTTATGCCTACGCTTTCATATTCTCCTTGATTATGGAAGTAACCTTTAAACAATGATCATGCAATACAATTCCTTTTAAATAGTGCATTAAGTGGCCCAACTCTTCCATCTTTAGTGATTATATAGATCAAAAACACATTTTCCACCATTTTCATTTCAAAATCTTAAATTAAAACCATTGACCTCCACATTTATAAACTTAGAACAGGTGTAAAAAAATTCACCTCCTTCACACTCACATGCTACCTATAAAAACTTCAATCCCTCAGCTACCTCCTAATGCCCATGGATTACCAGGTGTGTAAGGGGGAAATCAAGTGTGCAATAAGATCAAAATCCAAACATGCTAGAATTGAAACTATTCTAATCCAAACAAAAGATATGACTCATACCCATTACTCACAAAATGAACGATAAAAGTTACTAAATTCAATGAACTAAAAGAAAAGTGATTAAGGAAAAAAAAAAGAATTCATTTAACAAATGTCATTACCCATCCTTTGTTGAAGTGTGTTCACAAAGATTTTGGATCATTCGTTGTATCAATGTGAAGCCTCCATTTGTACGTAGTAAAAGCTTCAAATTTGTGCAATGGCTTTGATCGAAGATGTGTGTAAAGCTTGTCAAAAAATTGATTATAATTTTGGCATTACTTCGTTGTGTAAAATATGTTGATTCTTTGATCATTTTTTAGGAAGAAGATGATTGTTATATAGAATTTATTTTTTAAAATGAATGCTCGAGATTGCGTAGTAGAATATCCTAATCAATGGTTGAAATATGTTGAGAGGATTGAGATGGGAATAATTAGTAATTTTGATTACATAATTAGTGTGATTGAAGAAATCAATTTGAGTGTTCAGTGGGATTGAGGAAATAGATTGAATAATATTTGGAATTGAGAAAATCATGTTGAGCATTCAATGGGATTGAAGAATACATGAATCGGTCGGAAAATAGATGGATCAATTAGCCAATTAGAGTGAGAAATCAGTGGACTATAATTTTCTCAATCATAAAAGTGGGTTAGAGTAATTAATTAATCTTTTTGAGTTGAACATGCAAGTCATGTTTGACTTTTACAAACAAATTTGTATTTGTTTGTTTTGACCTTTTTGATGATATTTTGAATAATTTATTTAATTATTCAAGTTTTAGGGGGAAAGTGATTTAATTAAACTATTAAGTATTATTAGTTTAATTGAATCGAGGGAATAAAGTGAATTAGTGAAATAATTAAATAATTGTTGTTATTTCATTAATCAGGAGGAATAAAGTTATATTAGGACTTTATTAAATAAATGAAATTTATTTAATTCATTAAAATTGATGAAAAAGTGAATTAATTAAATAATGTACTATTATTCAATTAATATATGAAATTAGGGTTTTTAATGTGGTTGATGTGGAATACAATGATATTTACTGATAATGATGACGATGATGAGAAAATATCATTTAGTATGTGTAATAAGTGTTAGGTCATTTTTACATGTCTACATTTTGCCCCTCTTTGAGAGAAAGTACTAGTTGCTTTGTTTCAAGGATTTCAATGTTAAGATCAAGATTTGAACATTTTTATATGCCCTACTATGCCTCAACGGTCAACAGAAAGGTGGTAGCACATTGGGCTACCTCCTCGAGAGGCTGGCCAAAAATATCAATTTATAGGTCAAGCTCGTGCCAATGTTTTATTTTAGTTTAGATGGGTTAAAGATGAAAAATTAAGCTAGGAAGGTTTCCTAGGTAAAAAATTAGGGTTTTGGGGGTTAAAATAGGTAATTAGGGCTTAATTCTCCTCATTTTCATTTTGAGCCTATAGATATTTCTTGCCTCTAGATTTCATGATTTGTCGATTGTCGAGGATCTGTGGTGAGGATTTGAAGATCCCCACATTGTGTGGATGTGGTTTGCGAGTTTGGACGACTTGTAGGTGTCAGTGCCCTAGTATGTACTCTTTCATGTTTTCAAATTTCTATTTTTGAGTAATTAATGCATAAATTCAAAGTAGTTGATAGAAGTAATTTCATGTTTTGTTCGCTTTTGCATAATTTTTAACACTTTTTCTATTTATAAATGATCCACTTAAAATTTTTTTGTTCACACTTGACATGAATTTTCACATTTGACCTAAATTTTTGGATCTTCCTAATTTTTTTTCTTTTGACTTTCTCTCTTGTTTTGTTTTGTACACCCTTGTGATAAAAGTTCACTTTTGATTTACATATGCATTTTTGATATTTTCAATTTTGTTTTTCTTTGTCGCTTTTGACAAAACAATCACTGCTTTCGCCTATTTTTAACACTTTTGTCAACAAAATACCCACTTTTGAAAAGAAATGATCACTTTTTCTTTGTATATATTTCTGAGTTAGTTTGTTTACAATATGAGGTTCATTTCTCATTTTCGTAGAAAATTATTAATGTTGTGGGTTGAATGGTTGCAGGAAGTTCTCAATCCTATTATGTTGAGGGAGCGATGACTACATGCATTGTTTGATTTGATCACTGGGTTCCATGAGCTGGAGTGACATTTTCTAGATGTTGTGGGGTTGCAACACATGTCACATGTTGATGATCAAATTCCACTGAGCGATGATGACTTCTCTTATAGAGAGGTCACATTTAGAGACATTATCTTTTCACTTACCTACTAGGGAGGCCACCATCACCCTAGAGGATGTGTGGAGGATTCTTTGTGTGACTATTCATAAAGAGCTTGTTACTTATTCTATATGATGGGGTACATGTGCTATTCATCGATTACCTAGTGTTAGGAATCTTTAGGTTTGGGAGGCAAAGATAGATTTGTCTCCATTCATGAGCAGTGTCAATCTTGTTTTCTTTTTTATTTATGCTTTGATCTCGGGGCTCATTTTTCCTAATCGACGAGGTAGGAAATTTCTTATTGGTTGGGGTGTATACATTGAGTAGATGTTTGAGAATGGCACTAGATATGCATGGGTCTTATGTCTCCTTGCTCATTTATACATAGATATGCACGAGGTTGTGTACCATGGAGGTAGATCTATTTTTGTTGTTGTCTCTCTACTTCATGTATGGGCCTAGGAGCACATCCCAGTTACCAGGACTAATTGCATATTGGATCAAGATCTCAAGGATCCGTATTCATATAGGTATGGTGACTTTCTTCATTACACTTGGTCCAGGAAGCTACCTTATTGGTGTTGTGTTATAGATCACATTCTTGGTTTAGTGTGGAGGCCATATTTAGATTGTGAGGCATGGGATGATGATCAGGAGAAGTTACCATATTGTAGATAGAATTGGTGGCTTATTTTTCATGTTTGTTCCTTGTTGGAGAGATATCTACCTGATAGGGTTTATTGGTAGTTCAGTGAGAGACAAGGTCGGTTCACAGATGCCTATGAGGTTCATTTTGGCAGGACCACTCGAGAGGTCCATGTATGGGGTTTATAGGTAGATTGAGATGCAATCTTGGAAGATTGCAAATAACTTGCCCCATTTAGATGGGGATTGCCTATTGGTTTAGAAGACCTTAGGACTACCCTAGATTTTGATCAATGGTGGGCTCATCGGTTGCCTCTTAAGGTTTACCGATCTTGCTAGTGCGGTGGCTATTGGGAGAGTAGGGATTACTGGTCACCATGGTGAGTGACAACACGTCTATATTTTTGTTGAGTATTTGGATAGAGCTAGATAGGATGGTCGACAAGATGGATAGGACGATCCTATGCAACAAGATCAGGTATAGGTTTTGGGTCCTCCTCCACCACCTGGAGATGGAGCAATAGAATTAGCTTAGATGAAAGTTGTGAGAGACACATAGGTGGTGCAATGATAGGTTGTGGAGGCTCAAGTTACCATTCTGATTGTAGAACGAGACACTGCTAAACAGGAGAGAGATTTGGCTTGATATGAGTTAGTGACATAACAGTAGCTGAGACAGATTGTAGAGATTTCCTTGGCTGCATCAATTCCTATGGCCCAACATTAGTTTGAGCATGATTAGTTGTTACAGAGGGTGATGTACTATCAGACACTCTATGAGGCCTTTGTACCTAGGGATCACACTTTGGAGAGCCGAGTACTACTACTGGTGTCGAATCAGGTAGGCACTCAGTTAGATAGCTTGAACAACTGCATCCTTCTCCCCACCACAACCAGGATCCTTAGAGGTATCCTCTTCCAACCGGGCAGTAGGGCATTTGTAATTTTATATTTATAATTTTTTATTTTTCTAGAGATATTGTTTTAGACATGATTTTGTATATACATTCATCGGCCTAGTTTAGGCCTCATATGTATGTATTTTTTGTAGTATGATATCACACACGTTTCATTATGATGATGTACTTGATATTCTCATTTTTGATGATAATATATATGATATATACATGTTTTTATTTGGCTTCATTAATTGTTTATGATATGATTATGGATGATGATGTATGATTATACATGTTTTTTGTATTTTTTTGATGTATACATATGATGTGGATGGATGGATGATCGATATATCTATATGATAGGTGATGTTTTATTATGTATATGATGGATGTTGGCTATACATGATACATGATGTTTTTACTACTTTATTATCATCATGATATGCATTGATGACATTGTGGATGTAGTATGGATGTGGTACTAATGATATTTTCATGTAGGATGAATGTTAGTTAGAAGAAATATTTGATGATGGATAGAAATTTGGTGTTGTTAGTTATTGATGAGTTTATTTTTCTTTACATAGAGGCTTCCTATCTTTAACAATCCATTTTTATGTAGCAAACAGATACGAAGCACTAGGGTATTAATAATCAAGGTGTCTTTGTATCCATCGTGTGGACTTTGAATCAATATACAAAGAATATTCTTCCTCATACTAGACATACAAAAACCTTGTTAGGATATATGGTAGAGTTGTGTTAAATATTTTTGGACCAGTTACATAGATATGTATGGAATACCTAACATGCAACTGCTACACGAATTGTCTCAAAACAACTTCCATACATCAAACAAAGAAAGTATTCAACATGGTAGTATCCCAAAAACATCCTACAAATAGAACTAATAAAAATCAACTATTAATACCACCATTCCTTCTTCCCTAAATCCCTATGGACATCCTTGAGAGATCTTGGGAATGTGGTATTATGATAAATAAAAAAGATAAGACTATAAAAAGATAAACAATCTTGCAGTATCACTTGCCATATATGTTTTGAGGTTTCAGACCCTTATCCGTTGTTGATGATGTCTATTGTAGCAATGGATTTATTAAGGCATATCTCAAGATGTTGTTGGTGAATTGTCAATAGATAGGTAGTTAACACTTTGGCATTGTTTTTACTTGATAGTTGTCTAACTCTTTTAATCCTTTCTTTCAAATTTTTTATTTTGATTCTATGTTCTATTTGTTGGTTTTGTTGTCAAAGGGTGAATGTGATGATTTGTTTATTATGGGTGACAAGTTTATTACGGTTGGTGATAATGGAGGTATGACCTTTTTTATTTTCTAGTTTTATATGATGTTGTTTTTGTTGTTTTCAGGGGACTAACCTAGGGCCTTAGGGGCTCATCAAAGACAACCCTTGCCTATGTTGTACACGAGTTTTGACTAACTTGAAATAAAGAATGATAGATACCTAGGACTAACCTGTGGCCTTGGGGGTTGATAATCCTTGCCCACGTTATACATGCAAAGACCATGTAGTTTTGATTGGTTTGACTTAAAGCATAACATGTTTTTGGGATTTTGATGTTTTACGACTTTGTTTTTATTATGTTTTTATTTTTTTGCTATTTTTGTTGATTTTTGGATGCTTTTGACCATGATGGGATGCACAAGGATCTAATTCATGACTAGTTTTGGGAGGTTGCCTCCAGTTTGAGACAAGATACCTTCTCTAGGGGAGATTTATGTTGATGGTGCAATAAGGTTCAATACTTAATTAGTCATCAAGCCATGGTTGGACACATGTTTTATTATGAAATGAATGGGTGGAGCTCTTAGATATCATTGATAGATAACAATGCAAGTCTTATTGAAACGTAGCACATTTTTGCCAAGTTTTCACTAAAATACCTATTCTAGAAGTGCCACAAAGTGGTTTTCACTTGAAGAACATTTTATTTATTTTTACTGTTTTTCTTTCATTTTGATTTTTTTTGCTTTTTCATTTTTTTAAATTTTTTTTTGGACTTTTACCTTGTTGCTTGGGGTATTCTAACATGCTTCATGTGTAGAACTTCTTGAGATGGCTTCTATTCAATAGTTTGGCTAAAGGTTATCCTTTAGGAGTAGCCAATTCATAGGCTCCATAGTAGTAGCTTGCTATGATGATGAATGGGCCTAACCAGTTGGTTTCAAACCTACCTTTACCATCTTGATTTAGTTGTAACTTCTAATTTTCTTTGAGTACTAAGTCACTAATCTGAAAGTTCCTATTTTTGGTCTTTTTATTGTAGCTTTGTTTAAGCCGATTCTGATAATCTTGAAGATGGTTTAATGCACTCAAAAACCTTCATCTAGGAGTTCCAACTCATTTAATGGGTATGTGTAGAATCATGATGGGCCAAAAAGTGGTGATATGTAAGTGATATGATGGCCCATGTGGCTAACGACCTTTTTTTTACCTAAAATTGATGAAATAAAAAGGGTTTTTAAAGGAGATTCTTAGCTTTCCACCAATATAAATAATGCTTTACTTTTAATTTAATAGATAATTTTAATTAATTCTCTATTTAAATTATGACTAAAGTCTTGATTGATAAGCTGATTGAAAAACATTTATAGCTTTCAAATGGTATCACACTTTTTGAATCTAAAACATGTGTCACATTTTATGCTTCACATACTATAGGATTGAAAAAAAAATGAATTTCATGAAGTTTTGACCAAGTTAAGGTGGTCAGACATATGATTTTTTATAGTTTTTAAAAGTTGTAATAAAAAAATCATAATTAATTATTTACTTAGAAAAAAATTACAAAAAAATATGCATCACATCGGGACATGAGTCCTCTACTTATATCTAAAATATTATAAAAAAATATTATCATTTTATTGTAGTTAGGGTGGTTAGACATACACCTACTTCTTATTTTTTCCCTAAAATTTAAGTACTACTGCATTGAAATTTCAAATTTTCACCAAATAAGTTTTAAAAAAAAATAAACCTAGTAGTTTAGAAATTACATTCAATTTGCTACAAATTCTATTCTTACATATTTTTGAAATAATATAGATAACTTATTCAAATTTTTACGTCAAAATGCCTAAATCTGATTTTCTAAATTTTCATTGCCACTTAAGGGTCTATTTTTCCATGATGATCCTACACATACCCTAATCTAGACACCCAATAATCTTAATTGTTGACCTTTCCTTTTAGTGAGATTCAAAATGAAGGGATTTCAACTTCAATAGGTAAGACAACTTCAGATCCATAGACCAAGGAAAATGGCGTGGCACCTATAGGTGTATGGATACTAGTTTGGTAAGCCCATAAGGCTGGGTTCAATTGTAGATGCCAATCACGGTCAGTATCATTAATAGTATTTTTTAGTATCTTTAGGATGCTTTTGTTAGACACTTCAACTTGACCATTTCCTTGGGGGTAATAGGGTGTTGAGAACCTATGCTAGATAAAGAACTTGGAACAAAGCTCTTTGACATCTTGGTTTTTGAATAGGGTCCCATTGTTTGTTATGATCATTTGGGGAATTCCATATTGACATATCAGACAATTCAAGATCAAATTTGATATCTATTTATCGGTGATATAGGTTAATGGAATCTCTTCTATCCTCTTGGTGAAGTACTCAGTTGTCGTAATGATGAACTTATGTGCATTTGATGAAGTGGGAGAGATCTTACCTACTAAGTCTAATCCCTACTATGAAAAAGTCCAATGTTTCATGATAGGTCTTAGCTCTTGTAGTGCATGAATGAGCTCATTATGCTACTGACATTGGAAACATTTTTTGGTGTAGGAAATAGCTTCTCGGAACATAGAGGGCCAATAGTATCTTGTTCTTAGTAAATTTTATGCTAGGTTAGGTCCATTAGAGTGGGACCCACAATCACTTTCGTGTACCTCTTGTAAGGGAATTTTTGATTCTTCTATGTCAAGACATCAGAGTAAAGAACCATCTAAACTTTGACAATATAAGGTGTCTCCTAGTATTGTAAATTGGGAAGTCCTATAGAAAAAGGTTTTCCTTTGGGTGGTTGTCAATTGAGGGGGTAAAATACCATGTTGGATATAGTCAGATGTATCATGGTACCATGGTGAGTTAGGACCAACAACAACACACACTAGTTTTGATTTTGAGATATCAAACACCGGTATGAGCAGTTGCTCCAAAAGGAATTCATACTTAGAAATGTTCTACGGAATATCAAGAAGTGAACCTATCATTTCCATTGCATTGATCACTTTGTTATTAATCCAAGGAACCTTTTCAAAGGTGATGGTAATAAAATATTTCTTGAAACTATCTACCATCCTTTTATATGGCAGAAACATGTCATCTTTTATTTGATACTCATTATTTACTTGCCTGATTACCAATTGAGAATCTCCATAAACCTATAGTTATTTGATCCTCCATTCGATTGCCATTTTGAGTCCTGTGATTAGTGCTTCATAATCTAAGATATTATTTGTGCATGGGAAAATAATTTTTTAATTCTTAGGTATACTATCTCCCTATGGTGTGAGAAATAATATACTGCTCCTGAGTCGTGTTGAGTGTGGACCCGTCAAAATGCAAGGTCTAATGGCTTGTCTATTATGCTAGTAGTATTCTTTCATCTGGGAAGTTTTTTATGAGAGGATGGTGATCCTCTATTTGTGCTTCAGCTAGTTGATCTCCTATGATTTATCCTTTGATGGATCTCCTATCTACATACTATGTGTCAAACTCACTTAAAATCATCACTCATTTAGTAATCCTACTTGTTAGAGTTGATTTTTCTAATAAGTATATTAGTGGATCTACTTTTGAGATTATATTTACTTTTTTGTTTAGGATATAGTGTCTCTATTGGCAAATGGTCAATGCTCTCCTCGAGATTCATGACATGGACTAATCGCCTCTCATGGATCC